>CM067305.1:62903719-63001525 GCA_034231615.1 Meghimatium bilineatum | reverse complement strand
AAACGGTTCATTACCCAATGGGCACAGGCACAGCACGTCCAATTACACGAGGCAAGTTCATAGACAGTGGAACACCTCGTGCGAGTCAGACGAGAGCAAAGTTCGTCTGGGCGAAGAGTCGCCACTTACGCGTGCCTGGAGACATATATAGAGGCTGTCACAGGCTAAGGGTAGCCCACCCGAATTGTCAAGGCATGCCGAAATCGGAATGTGTCTAGGCCTACAAGGTGCATAACGGTGGCACAACGTAATCACGCTCCCGGCGGAAATCGCCGGATATCCGTGATGGTTACAATGGAGCGAACGCAAAAACAAACAAACATAACATGCTAGTATTAAGAATACAGGAGCAAGGGCAGAGCTAGGACAAGGTTGATAGATAATCATCGAACATAATTAAAGAAACGATTACTCCTCAACCAGAGAAACACACTTGGTTGTGGCTATTGCTAATTTACACCCAATATTATCAGACATATCGGTTTCTGATAAGCTGCACCTGATATATCAGACATGTGGTTTTCTGGTAAATTACAGTCTATATATCAGACTTGTAATGCATGTTCAAAAATTTGTGATCTAATAGATACTCTCTTCGATATTCTCCTCCTACATTTGTTAAGGGACAATAGTTCCTTCCAAGTGCTGGAATACTATTCAATAATAGCATTTTATAAAACAATAACAAAGAGAGTCGCTGCTTTCAAATGAGATGCTACAGAACAAGTTTGCGTATACCACACAGCTAAAAAGACAAATCAAGAAGTGTAACATCGAAACACGTCAAAGAGGGCTGGCTCCTTAGTAATATCTTAACAAGAAAGCTGTGTTTATTTGGAGTCATGTAAAGAAATATAACAACATGGAAATAGTAATAATCGAATACGTAATTTACGGTAACTGGGTAGAGGGCACCGAAAGGCGATGATTGTGTAGTAATATATCAGATTGCTTAAATATGTCTCTAGCTGCAACACGATAACTCTCCCAATATCAGGCAGTATTACGAGATCCATACGCAAGACCACGTACTGGACAAAAAGCTATCGTATGACAAATATTCTAGTTTATTTCCTAATGCAGATGCGTGGTCTAGTTTGCCTCCTAATACTAAGTAACGTGTTTGTGGCAATATATGGGTGTTTGTAAACATGCACAATATAGTGGTGTTTGTAAACAATGCACAATATATGGGTGTTTGTAAACATGCACAATATATGGGTGTTTGTTAAACATGCACAATATATGGGTGTTTGTAATCATGCACAATATATGGGTGTTTGTAAACATGCACAACATATGGGTGTTTGTAAACATGCACAATATATGGGTGTTTGTGATCCTGCAAAATATATGGGTGTTTGTAAACATGCACAATATCTGGGTGTGAATCGTACACAATAACCAACAAAGTGAAAAATACAAATTGCAGCTTGTGACAGAAAATGTGTCAGAAAATCCATGAATACAATGGACCAAAACGATCACCAATATATCCATCATGATTGGCATGAATTACGAATGTATACCAGCCATTCAAGATAACTTCAATATTTTGGCACCTATCAAACACCATCACAGTTTAGATAAAACCATTATGGAGGGGGGTGATGCCAGAGAGACTAAGAAAAATGCTGACCAAGAAGAAGATGGACTAACGGTATCAAAGACCACCTGAACATGAGAGTAACAGAAGACTGAAGGATGGCTCAATATCGACAGAAGATGTTTCGAAGGGATGTGATAGCTGTTACATTCTGTTCAGGATATTCTACATGATGATGACGATGATGATGAGGTACACTTGTTAAAATGAATACACTTCTCTAGAACGCATCAATGGGATAGCTGTTCTATTAAAGTAATACATTTCTGCCCTCTCCAGAATGCCCTGCCGGAAAATACGGTGTAAATTGTACAAAATCATGTTCGCCAAATTGCTATATAGGTCATTGCCATATTGATACAGGTGAATGTTTGGCATGTATAGGGGACAGGATAGGCATTGATTGTGAAAGTAAGTGTTATTATCTCTGTATTCGCTAGTATAGTATGGCACCCAGTTAATAGCAATATCATCACCTTTGTTAGTATAGAATATCATACAATTATAGCAAATATCATCATATACTGTTACTATACTATATCATCCAGTTAATAGCAAATATTGGCTAATATTGTATATCGATACAGTTAACAGCAAACATAACCATTTTGGCGAATATAGTAATATCCAGTAAGCAGCAACTATTACCATGTGGCTAGTAAAGTATTAATGCACTTAACAGCAAATACCATGCTATTGGCTGTAGTATAATATAACATCAAATTAACAGCAGATTGCATCATATTGGCTGGTATAATATAACATGAAATTAACAGCAGATTGCATCATATTGGCTGGTATACAATAACTATATACCCAATAACACACTCCATACAGTTGTTTCTCCTTTTGTTACGTTGGGACCAAAAAGATGATTCTATTATTATTACGATTTTTACTCATGGAATCATCAATATAAACAGTTCCAACATCCAACGTATAATCATTTCACTTAATATTGTGCTGGTCATGGCTATGGACACACATCATTGAACTCCGTGCAGACCCATTTCTGATCAGTGTACTCTAACAGATGACTAAGTGCATGGAGATCTGATGGTTCACGTGGTCTACTGTAAATTTTCTAAATTTGTTTTAAAATGTAGAAATGTATATTTTCTTTTTCATTAATTTAGAACGTGTTTGCATGTGTTAATTTATATCTTATGATGAAATTAGTAAATTTGTTAATTGTAATTTTATTTGAACATTTACAATTATTTTTATATTTTTATTTAATTTTACATTTTGAAAGCAGCGTATGTGTTAATTTTTTTGACATGATGAAATATGTGTATATTTTTGAAATATACTGTTTTCTTTAATGAACGACTGAAATCGGTTGTTTCATTGTAGATTTGACACAACTGATAGACTCGTCTCTTGCTTGTCGTGTGAGATATTATAGTCTTATATAAGAAACAACTGGCCCATTCGTGTTATTATTAATCTGAAACACATTTCATTTCAGTGTAGAATGGACGTTTAGACTGGTGTTTTGTTATTGAGTTGTTCATGTAACTGAGAATATATATTATATATTAACTAAGTAATATACAAGTGCACATATGCAAATTTCCCATGTTGATATGCGTACGGTAGATATTGAGTTATGTTATGTAATTTATTATCTCGTTATTGTGGCAGGTAGGGGTTCGAATTTAATAAGACGTTGGTTTTATTTATTTTTGGGTAGATAACTGAGTAGATAACCTCGACAAAAGGTTCTGACGTGGCTGGTTGCTGTTTTTTTTATCTCCGAGGTTGAGCCTGGGACATATAGGTTGTTGGCAATTTTTCTTCCTAGCTCTTTTGTCTTCCTTGGCTTCAACAGTTTTGGTAAAGTAGATATAATGGAAATATACATACATACATAAATACATACACACATACATACATACATACATACATACATACATACATACATACATACACACATACATACTATGTCATCCACTATTTTGGTGGGTTATTTTGCTCATTTAGGAGAGATAATCATTCATGAAATATAAGCTTTAATAGCGTATATATATATAATATATATATATATATATATATATATATATATATATATATATATATATATATATATATATAAACACAAGTAGACACGATTGCTAACCAGTCAATGCATCGTAAATTACAATTGGAACAGAGTAAACGCCGATGAAATGAATAATACAAATGTCTATTACTCAGTACACAAAGCTAAAATCGATACATGTTTACATGCATGTCCATTGCGTCATAGGTTGAGGTAAAAATGGTTTCTGTACATGGGCGTACCTTCATATACATGCATATAAGGAACATTTATTGCATTCCAAAATACAGAAATTTAAGGTAGCAGACTTAAGAGAGAGAAATCTGGATGGATGTCGTGCTGATGATGTTATACAAAGATTGTGCAAGATGTGGCAGCAACTGTGGAATTGCTAGGTTTACCCACATATGTAGAAACGTGTTTTGATAGTAGCAATAATACTTAGCAGGGAATGCAGAGAATTGTGTCCCACAGCTTTATAGTAAGAGGTGATGAGAAGTGAAAGTCGGTCAGTGAGAATGCAAAGAGGGGTTGTTATTATACGACACTGAGGGGTAGGTGATTAGACATGGTCAATGTGCTTAGGCGTTCACAGTTCAATGCGCAGGTAGCAGGATTAGGAGTAGAGCGGGGACATTTGATGTGATTACAGGGAGTATGATCATGGAGATTATGACAGTGACCAGAGAATTTAGTGGATATGCATACAGACGGTAACACGGGTATGTATCTTGAGTATGTTTAGGTTAAGGAATGTACACGAGGTCTCAGTCGCGAACTAGTGGATTGGGCCCTGAGAATGGCCTCGTTGGAAAGTAACTACATTTATGTTGTGTGCTGGGACATGTGAGTGTTCGAGACAATGAAAGAGCAGATCAAATGAGGTACTGCGGGATTGTTGCATAGGGCAATGGAACGATGGGTCGAGCTGACGTTTTGAACTCCATAAGAGATATAGAACGCGATAGTGAGATTAGTGTGAATGATGATTCCATTTCAATATCAGCATAAATATCAGGATTTGAAATGCGGTGTTGGTAACAGTGAACATTTTGGAAGGATCTGAAAAGTGATGGTCAACCAGCAGAGCAACATTACTGTCAACAGAATTGTAATGTCGAATACACTCAGCGAAAGATCAGAGCAGCTATGGACGTGTTTAGTTTTCAATAATGATGATCGGAAGACTAAATAAGTAATTATTGTTCAATCAACCATATCAATATTCTGCTTTGATGGAGCAGGGAGAACTTTTATGATTTTCTGCACACGTCTCCGTCTGAGATGTGATCAAAAAATATGAAGGACCCACATATCGCTCGTCTACGTCCTATTTTCGATGAACCTATAGAGTAATCCAAAAGTACAGAGCAATCGATTTGTCCATTTGTGTGTATATATATATATACTAGATATATATATATATTATATACTATATATATATATATATATATATATATAGTATATATCTACATACATATATATACATGACTAGACCCCTATAAGTGACATACAGGTTATGTGGTACGAGGCGTACGTTTACTACTACTAATCTGTGTCTATGTATTACACTAGATTTATGGTATTTTCCTATACAGGGTGTCCGGTCTCGTACTTCGGGTCTATGTGTTACACTAAATTGTCCTGATCACTGCTTTAATAGTACAATGCGACGATGTAACAGGCGCCTGTGACAGTTGCACTGAGCATTACACTGGAACACAATGCTTAAGGGGTAAACTGTTTGATGTATGACATTCTTTTTAATCAAATTATTCCAACTTCACATTACGTTTATTGAATTCGTATTAACTGAACTGCAATAGTGTCATATAAAATAACATTGCGTTTATTGAATTCTTATTAATTGAACTGCAATAGATAACGAAACTACCATCTTATTATATATCGGTAACTACGTAACATTGTAATATACCAGTACCCACACAACCATATTGCTATATCAGTACTATAGTAACATCTTATCATTAACTAAACAACAATCGTATTTTAATCATTAAATGCACAATAATATATCAATGTATTTGCTGAAATCCTTTGTAGCCTTTCGTTGTCAGGGGTAAAAGAGTTTTCTGGAGATGAACCTCTTGTGTGCTGAGTATATTGTAGAATTTTCCGCCACTTTTATGTCATTGGTTCATCGTTTTCGTGGTCGGCCACTAGGTCTGCCTTCTCGCTGTATCTGTTCTAGCATAGCTTGATGTGGTATGCTGCCCGATGGTAGTCTACTGATGTGCTGCAAACCATTTGATCTGCTATCTCCTGATGTATTCTAAGATTGGGGCTGTGCCGTTAATTTGTATCATATGTCCTCATTCCTCATCCTGTCTCTTAGCAAAATTCCTAGGATTCTTCATAAGCCTGCCATTTCCGGCTGTCACAATTTTACGTTTGTCTTGTGCTGTCGTTGTCTATGTTTGGCATTGTTAGCATAATAATCGATTTAAAATAGTGTTAATGTGGTGTTTACATACGTTTTATTTCCGACAGGTTCTAGTCTAGTTGATAGGAAACACTAACATAGTTTGAATATTTCATGAGGACACACTAGAACTAGAGTTTGAATATTTCATGAACACACTAAAACTAGTTTGAATATTTCATGGACACACTAAAACTAGTTTGAATATTTCATGGACACACTAAAACTAGTTTGAATATTTCATGGACACACTAAAACTAGTTTTAATATTTCATGGACACACTAAAACTAGTTTGAATATTTCATGGACACACTAAAACTAGTTTGAATATTTCATGGACACACTAAAACTAGTTTGAATATTTCATGGACACCACTAAAACTAGTTTGAATATTTCATGGACACACTAAAACTAGTTTGAATATTTCATGGACACACTAAAACTAGTTTTGAATATTTCATGGATACACTAACCTAGTTTGAATATTTCATGAACACACTAAAACTAATTTGAATATTTCATGGATACACTAAAACTAGTTTTGAATATTTTATTAATACACTAAAACTAGTTTAATTATGTCACGGATGCATTGAAAAGTTTGCATATTTCATGGATACACTAAACTAGTTTGACCATATCTTGGATACACTAAACTAGTTTGATCATATCATGGATACACTTGACTAACGTTCCATGAAGATATGAAACAAATCCTAATTTTTTAAAGTGTACTTGCCAAATAGTGTATGCATGTTTAAACGTACATAAACGTACACATCGTTAACAACGTAATAGCCAGTGCCACTCATAAAACCACACAATAAATTGTCGAGCTTCAAGTCAACACGAGAAGGGCATGCAAACACGAAAGTGACATCATATATGCATAGGGTAATACAGAGTTGCAAATAACTAGAGACAAACATAACAACACACACAGTTCGACGTTTCAACTCAAAAGGCATGTTTCAAGACAACAATTGAAACAAAATTAAAACATATAACATAAAACGAGCAGTAATGATATCGACGGTCGCATTTCCTTCAATAGAATGACATGTGACGTCGATGTCATTACTGCTCGTGTTCTGTTATATGTTTTAATTTTGCTTCAATTGTGTGTCTTGGTAAATGCCTTTTGATCGAAACGTTGATCTGGGTGTGTTATTATTTTTGTCTCTAGTTAGTAGCAAAACTGTATTACCCTATTCCTGGCTCTACCTGTTGGATTTCAGTTGTGTGTAGTAAGTAAGTATTGTCATATATGCATTTGTTCTTACAATCATGCTGATATTTCTCGTATTCAACATTTGTATCAACAGAAGAAAAAGTTAACTTCATGCTGCCCTACTTAGCAGCATTTGTCCCTTTGGCCAGTGTTCTCTTCATGTGCGTGGTCTGCTGCTCGTGCTGCATGTGTGAGAAGAGACGCATCAGTGATCAAATGGAGGACGGCATCAATGATGTTATTTCCGCATTTGAAGATGTTAATGTTATAGTGATTGAGAATATCTAGTCAAACCAATAGTTTACACGGACATTATATTGTGCACACGTCATCTACTAATCGTACCAGCATGATACTAGCAACTGTTACTGCAGACTCCATGTGTTAAGTAGATATGTATTCTTACTACAGGAACAATCGTATCAAATATTCACATAATACGGAAACTGAACGCATCACGAAGCAATCGGTAATAGTAATTGTAATAGTTCCTTGATCGAATCGTTCATCTTTGTATTGCAATATTTTCGTGACTTTTAAAGTCACGTCCTACGGAAACACGGTTACAGTGTGTTCTATTGCTCAACCATGTTTAGATATTTTTAATTGTTAAATACAGTTCAAATCTTTGTTTTTTACTAAATAATGTTAAAAGAGTGCTTGTTAATAAAATAATATTAACATAGTGTATGCTACTAAATTATTTATTTTTACCGCTATTACTAATTACGTACTGTTAAAATATCGTGTTACTAAATAATGGTACATCAGTTGTGTAGTAAAAAATGTTACAATATCGTATGTTACTAAATGATGCAGTAGCCGTAAATGCTTCAAATGTACAGTAGCCGTTTTACTAAATAATGTTAAAATATTGCGTGCTACTAATAAATGTTGTATTATTTTGTGTTACTAAATACTACTAAAATAGTTTGTAACCCGAATACTCTTAAAACAGTTGTATTACTAAATAATATTAGAATAATGTTTTACTTAAGCACTGTACAATATTGTGTGATTTTAAATACTCTTAGAATAATGCGTTACAAAATACTGTTAGAATGATGTGTTACAAAGTACTGTTAGAATGATGTGTTACAAAGTACTGTTAGAATGATGTGTTACAAAGTACTGTTAGAATGATGTGTTACAAAGTACTGTTAGAATGATGTGTTACAAAATACTGGTAAAACAGATTGTGTTATTAAAAAAGGATAAAATGCGGCCTGTTACAATCTGTTTGACTCACCATATATGTGGCTCATATCTATGTGACGCATATGTGTGGCACATTATCTATGTGACTAATCACATTGTGAACTCACCACATATGTGACACATGTATAACTCATCATCTGTGTAACTTATCATCTGTGTAACTAATCATATGTGAGTCATCATCTATGTAACCACATCCTCTGTGTGACTTATGATCTATGTGGCACATCATCTATCTAACAACATTATCTATGTGACACATAATATATGTGATATATCATATGTGTGACACATCATCTATCTAACACCATTATATATGTGACGCATCATCTATGTGACACATAATATATGTGATATATCATATGTGTGACACATCATCTATATAAACACATCATACATGTAAAACATCACCTGTGTGAAACATCATATATGTGACGCATCATCTGTGTGAAACATCATCTATGTGACACATCATCTGTGCGAAACATCATGTATGTGACGCATCATCTGTGTGAAACATCATATTTGGAAAACATCCTCTTATGACACATCATCGACATGACACATCATCTATGTGACACAGCATCTATGTGACACATCATATTTGGAACACATCCTCTATATGACACATCCTATATTTGACACATCCTCTATATGACACAATATCTATTTGACACATCATATATATGACACATCATCTATATGACACATCATCTATGTGACACATAATCTATGTAACACACACCTATGTGCCTTAACGTTTACAGAAGGACGAATCTATAAATATTTCGGTATTGTGGACGTTCCCCAGTCTCTTCGGTTTTCATATTCAGAAGTTCTTCGATGTCCGGTGTCCATCGCTGATTTGGTTTGGTATTTCTCTCTTTCGTGAAACTCAAGTATTCATCTTTCTGCTTTTTTATTATATGTCGGAAATATGCTAGTTTTGGTGTTTTAATACTTTTCAGAAACCAATATGTTTCTATGTTCAGGCCAGTGTTGGCATCTGAGTTGGTTCGATGCTCTGCCCAAAAAAAACTATTATAACCTCCAACATTTAATTTTCGAAGATGATATTTTGTTGCACTTTCATTGATGATGTCATTGCACACATAGCACTAGGTACCGTATGTTGCTGATAGCTTTGCACACGTAGAATAATGTAATATATGCTGACAAAATAAAATTAAATCAGCTTTCTAATAGTTACAACGTTATGATTATGTTTACCTCTTGTCATATAATGTTCATAAGCTACGTGTTTGTATATGTATTGCTAGTCTATTTATTATTTCTGATGAACGATATTCTCTGGTTTTGATTTTGGAGTTTTTCGAAGTTTTTTGACAATTTCTATGTGTTCTTCGCCAACAACTCTTGTAGGCGTCAATTTATTTATGTTGATATTCATTATTTTGAAATTATTTGTTTATTTAAATTTACATTGAGACAAAGATAGGTGGCCTCGCTATGTTGTTTGACTGGCATAACTATCAGTTCTAAAAATATGTGACCTCTTGATGTTATTGTGGAATCCTATAAATGTCAGGCATCCTATAAATATACTGGCCAATTAAAAGCACGTTACAATAAGAAGCCTTCATCAGCGATATAATTATATCGCGGTGAAATGCAGCATTTTTTTTTGCGTTTCGTGCGAATCAAATCTATCAATCTTGGTACATCAGCCACTTTTTCAATGAAGGCGAAATATGTAAGCGTTTTCTTTAGAGATTGTATTTCTATATCTTAAAATAATAACTAAACTCCATTTTACCCGATGGTGTATCAAATATTCGACATTGTTTTATTGAGGTGTCATTTTCAATTCCAAATCTACCAATTATCATACTGCCATGATGAGATGTATTATTCTATATTTAGAGAGTGAATAGAGAAAATGGTACTACCATCATTAGATATCCCCTCTAGTCTGGTTATGTAGAACAGTTAATATCATAATGTTATTGCATGTGAAGATAAGAACCATGTATACTCATCTACTAAGTAATGGAAAAATATGGCTTAAAACATATTCCAGTTACTGATGTGTACTTGATAGCGGAATTACGATTATGGTAAAGAATGCACACAGAACAAAGACTTTCCACGTCGATAAAACTACACAGGAGCATGGACATTGATGCATAATATTACCATTGTGCTATTTACATTCAAGTCCAATATAATTTGTTTTGGCAAAAATTAAGGAAGCGGTGGCAAAGAAAAAATAAACCTCCAAACGTAATACTGTTCAGACAAGTGCATATACTATGCTCTCCTTCACTAATTATCGATCGTAACAATTCTTTGGATTATATATATATATATAAATAAAAAGAATTTGATCAAAGGTCAGGGGAAGACAGAGACGAATTTAGATAACATCAGGATAATATTGAACAAATATGAAAACGACATTTCCGAAATCACACAGCTATTATTGTAATGACACGCGAGATATATAATGCATACATTTGCTTGACAGTAATACAATCTTGACACTTCTTAAACGTAGTGCATATGTGTGATTTAACCATTTGATGAGAAATTAATTGCCCCCGGAAACAATCATGAAGTTAAAAATAAAGGTGAAGGTGAAGAGGTGGACAACAAAAGGTCTAGACTCATAATTTTAAAGGCTGAATATTTTCTAATTTCTTCACATTGTAACATGAAATAATAAAATATATTTATCGAAGATTTCCAAATACCAGCGCACGTTCTTACAATGTTCATAGTTGGAGGAAGATAATAACGACTATGGTAAGTACAGTGTATGTTCAAGTTTATTAACGTGAATGTAAGTAATACAACAATTTCGTTATCGTTTAACTAGTACTTTTATATGTCGTTTGCATATAACCTCATCACAGCGAAATAACTATTTTACATTAGAATTGTTTCATATTTATCCATGTAATAACAAATGAACGAAACGTCTATACCAACAATGAGTGTAAATTGCCTTTCCACACACATAAAATCATTAATACCTAAAACGGCATTCGAAGCGACTGCAGCGACAAACACGTTCAGTCTAGATAATAATTAATCATATATCTTTAACTTGGTTATACAATAGTCCATTAAGGGAAAATATAAATTGCATACGCTTAGTTGGTTGGTTGGTTGGTTGGTTGGTTGCTGATCCAGCAGTCTATGGCTCATGCCATTTGATTCAATGTCATTAAATGGCATTACATTGCTGGAAGTCTGTGGATTTCGTCCCACCCCGGACAGAACCAGAGAATAACTATCACATCTCCAGAAAAGTAGGTTTCAACCTATGCACTGCTCCTAGCCACTGTAGCCAAGATAGGGTTCACTGTGTTTATTCCCCGCCACCAAATGGTTATGCCGAACTTCTCTATTTCTCTAGGAATGCAAACCAAATGTTCAAGTCAAAAGGAATGTCACGCCCTGAGTCACTGTGGCTCTACGATGGGTCTTTTCCATAGGAAAATACAGTGATGTCAGTTTCCTCCTCCCCAGTGCTGCAAGTATATCTCTGGCTCCCTCCAACCACAGCTCCACCACACAACTCCCAACCATACATATATCCAAGAAAACATTAAACACAAATCAACAACAAAATAAAAGCAAAAGAAGTATACTTGCATAGATGACGTGCCATGAAGCTTCTATAAGAAGATAACCTCAATATAACGACATGTCATCTAATAAGGTTTCTGTTGCATGGGTGATATGTCTAGTGGGACATTGGTGAAACCCACAGACGAAACCACATCCGTAGCATACGCTTAGTAATTACGGAGATAATAGACACTATCGGTGTTCAACTATTTAAGAATGTACTACTGTTATTTGTGATGCACTATTCACAACACATGTCAAGGTGTTGTACTATGCAGCTATCTTTCATACAGCGGATTCACATCGGCAATATACACGAGTAAGAAACACATATGTGTATGTGTGCCCTGTGTCAGTTCAATGACATACATGAGTACAAACTGTACGGTATAATGTATATGTTCTGTACACCATACAATGATACAATGTGTGTGGAGTGTACACGAAAACGGTATTGTACATTACATAGTCATTATAGTGTATTGTCACTTGTGACGGCCGATGTGTACACAGAAACATGTATATGATATACGTAAATTGTTATTAAAAAATGCCAGTGCAAGTTCCTTCTTGATCTGGCTTTAAAACTCAATTAATGCATATTTACCTTTCTCTTATTTTCAGAGACTTGCCACTACTCTTGACCTTGTGTCCGTTACCTGTGTCCAGAATGCAATGTCCATATATGTTTAATCCATCAATTGTAGAATACTATTGACAAGAAACGTGACGCAAACGCATCGCACGTCGTCATCGCCCTGATACTTTTTGTGTAGTTTACATATTTATGAATATAAAATGTGTATTTGTGTTAATATGCGTATAGTTTATGTTACTACTTCATATGGAAACACATTATGTTGTATATGTGCGACAGTGATGCACTCAGCTTTTGCGTATTGATGATATACATACATAATCGCGTACACGTCAATGATTACAGAAAATGCGTAAAAGAAAGAGTGTCTATACATGCAATATGTCCCTGCTTAATTAAGCAGGGATTTGGGTCAAAGGGCATGAGCGTATGGACCGCTGGATCAGCAATCAATTAAGCAGGGCGTCGCTTGCATATACTATCTCGAATAATCACACAGCTCAGTAGCGACAAGTGATAATAACCTGAGATCTACACACACACAAACTAGCCATTTTTCCATTTTTTAATAAAAATGGCACTAATTGATCCATTGATCTCGTGACCACAAGACATGCACTATAGCCACTAAGTAAATGGCATACTGAACAACACACATACCGTAGGAAAGAATCAAAGTTTCCAGTTCTGAAAGATAGTGTGCAAGTACTAATAACACATATAGGAATAGGACACAATGTAATATTAGAAATAGAATTATTCAAGGAAATAAAATCACACGCATTGTTTTGGATACATTAAACGGTATGGTATTTGGTGAATATCTTACTTGGATACATTAAACGGTATGGTATTTGGTGAATACCTTACTTGGATACCGTACTTGAGTAGAGTCGATAGGAGGTGAGACCGAGGTAGACAATGTTGCACGAGCGAGTGCAACATTACCTGGTGGATATTTTACAGTCCAGGAGAGTGAATAACCAATGCAAGAGACATATAATGTTGGGACACAATGCAGCCAACCTTTATTGCGGAGATAGCACTTGATGGAGATGAATAAAACTAATACTGACGAGATTATACAGTTTATAAATTTGGAACAGCAGAAAAATGACCCCCCCCCCCCTCATTCCTATATGATGATACACAGATTTAATTTTACATAGATACAACATGAGTGAATGAAGACAGCAAGATACTGGAACTACGAGGGCTGGGGTGACACATCGCAAATAGCAAGATACACGGAAGTATGTATATATATACTATGACTATTTATAAACAAAACACCTTATCAAGCAGGCACAGCGACACACAACGTTTCGGCTGTCAATTGTTACATAATAGAGACAAGATGATTGCATAACTATATCGGGACAAAATATCAAATGCACAAATATATGTATGTGGTGTCTTGGTACATGATGTTCTTGAAGGTACAATGAAGGGTGTAAGAAGACGAGCTGGATAATATAAAAAAATGGACAGGGTATAAAGGGAACAAAATAATATCAATTCATATGGCTCAGTTTCGTCAATATATTAAATTAGCGTTCATCACTGTGACGTAACAGACTCATGCTGTGTGGTGTGTGTGTGGTGTGTATGTGTATTTTACATTATGACAGTAATTTACTTATGCAATGTCACAGTTATAGAAAATCCCCACTATCGAGTGGACTAGCACGATGATAGTTTCAGCGAAGAAAGTAAACTCCTATATAAATCTAAGGCAGTCGTCAGTGTATTAAATCATATTCTGACATTTCCTGCAGTTGTGTTTGTCGCATCATTATAATGTCATTAGCATCGACATCAACGGCCGACGACAGATGTGTTGGGCACTTGTCGCAAATGTAAAGATGAAATGACGCATTTCCGTTCTTTGGACTGCATCCTTCTGAAAATGAAGTAAACACATCCGTCAGTATTCAGAGAGATTACAACCGGGGTTTCATCATGAAAACTGAGGACGAATAATGAAAAGCACCATCATCATGAGTCATATGGTCACATTTACACTCATCGTCTTATTATTATGCGTTCAATCTAAAAATTGTTCAAAATATAACAGAGTGGTACCTATGAAACGGAACGCGTTTTATCATTGTTTACAATTCGGCTGAGATATTTACCTCTTTTTGAGATGTACTTTAATGTGGGATATGCATGCAATATGTGGTGTATGGTAACTCGTTCTAGTACCACTTCTGAAATGCATAACATCAGAACATCGTTGTCTATGTACAACCATGCTCTAGTTTGTACTTCAATTATTGTTTATGAAAATCCCTTACATTACGTCACTAATGACACATCACTATAAATTACGTAACCATAGTGACGCCACAGGATACACTACGCATATAGTGACGCCCATTATGTAAAGAGTGATATTCCTCACTTTCATAAGCCATACATATATAAAATCATGCAACGTTGATTCTCACATTCAGCATGCTTGTGTACCAATATGTTTGAAATTATACGTTTTCATCGAAAAAATGGGTACTGTTCTAGTAGAGACCAACACATATTAAAAGGAACAAACTTTATCGAATCGAAGTTTACCCGTATCAATGCTATAAATGAACATACAACATATACAAGTGATATAATGGAACACGTTTTATTGGAACAAGTGATTTTGCATAAGAGCGAGATGTATCTGAAATGTGGTATATGTGGTTGTTGTCGTTAATGCCCACATACATTCTGCATAACCTTTGAGATTCTATAGAGATGTGGCCCGTTGTATGTTGTTTTCCCATTCCACACTACCCCCACAATCGGGTAATGGGTAGATCGCCATTATGTTCATTGCGCTTCCGTAACGCGCAGATAATAATACTACAATCATTTATTTCTGGGAAGACTCAACCTGTCCTATTTGAATTAGCAGCAACATTTTTTGCTATGGTATGTAATAACAAATACCAGCAACTTTCCATGCGCAGTGACTATCCAGAAAACTGGATTAAAAACATGAACATCGTTACCCTTCTACTAGGAAATAACCACAAAATGTTTACTGTTTATATAAATATATATATATATATATATATATATATATATATATATATATATATATATATATATATATATATATATATATATATATATATATATATATATATATATACATATATATATATATATATTTATTTATTTATTCACTACTTTGCCTTGCATTTTACTTGTTGTGTTATCTAGTAACCTTATGATTTTACAGGACATGACTTAACAGTGAATGAAGGGATGTGTGATTTTCAGGTAACTACAAAAAAAAAAGAAAAAATTAGATACTTGATCAGGTTATAGTCACACTGAAAGTCACGTCCAGAAACAACATGCTTGTATGTATATCGTACGTAGGGAATGGGCGAAGTCCTTAGAGAGGGCTAAAATACAGAATTCGCTATGAAAAATCACGCTAATATTACCTCTGAATGCGCGGGCGTGGAGGGAATCGAACGGGACTACACATTAGCTAACCTCGCCAAAGCAACAGACGGTCAATCTGTGGACTGAGCAGATATACTCATTGCTCTTGTGAGTCCACACGATCAGAGGATTTTGAGATGAATGAGCATGAGTCAATATCGAGAAAGATTCCAAAAAGAGCAGTTAACAAACATAGACCAAGAACCATCTGCCTTTATACGCTTGAGATATTTACAAAAGCGGATTTCTGAGCACCTATAGACATGACCAGTGTGCGAAGAGGATAATCAACAAGTCTAACACCTAAAACCCTAGACAATTATAATAGTGTGTTACACAACTGTCACATATAGAACTATGTCATTATAAACAGAGTTTCCATTGAAAGTCACTAAAATAGTTGTCATGTTGCAAACAGTTCAATTCAAGAGTTTGATTTTACTTATTTTGTGGGTAGGAATAAATCCAGCTATGAATGTCTTTCCTGAATATTGTTACGACTTTACTTTACGAGAGTTGACTGCTCATTAAACTGGAGTAGGTTTGATAGTAATGTACTGGATAATATAGCAGTTACTGTAGAAGAGAAGCAGATGTGGGAGATGGTTTAAGTGTGTGTGTGTGTTCGTCCATCGCAAATGATGACGACAATTTTTATATTGACTTTTGAAATTCAGTTAGCATTATGATCATGCATAATAGTTATTAGATGGCTAGTGAGCCGTATTGGAACTGCAAATGCTCTTGGACAGTTCGGACATGGAATTACGACTGTAGGCAAATTTTGGTCTATCCGTGACTTTCTAGCTACTCTCTGCTGTTGGGCTGGAGCATTTCTCGTGCTCACAAGATAATGTGCCTTTTTTGACTGTAGAAAGCCATGTAGATCTATGTTGTGCAATTTCTTCCCATGTGTCGTGGTCTATTTCAAAGACTTTCAGTGAGGTCTTTAACGAGTCATTGTAGCGCTTCTTATGGATACCTTGAGATTGTTTACACTTCTCCAGCTCACCATAGAGAAGCATCTTTGACAGGTGACAGTCTGACATATTTGCCAAATGACCTACCCAACGAATATTTGTCTGCATCAGGATAATGGCAATGCTGGGAATACCGTATCTGTCAAGGATTGTGGTATTTTTAATCTTGTCTTGACATCTGTTGTTCATAACTTTTCTGAGACAAATTGTGAAAGTGATTGAGTTTCCTCACATGTATACACAGTCCATGTTTCGCTAGCGTATAACAGCACTGGAAGTACCACTGATCTTTAGCCTTTCAGCTTAGTCTGTAGTTTAATGTAATTTCTACGCCAAACATTTGCGTACAATCTGCCGAAAGTACTGCTACCGTTGGTGATCATTGAATACACTTCATCATTAACGTTGGTATCTTGTAATAACGTACTACCTAGGCATGTGAATCTATTCACACCTTTCAGAGCTACACCATTTACCTTTATGCTGGGCCGAGGTAGCTTTTGCCAGGTGTTGGTTGTAACATGACTTCCATTATCTATGTGTTTACAGTAAGTCTAAATTTGGTACATAGCTTGGAGAATATGTCTGTAATAATGTGTAGATCAGTCTCTGAGTGGCATTTGTGGCACATTGATCTGCAAAAAAGAGATCCCTGATTGTATGTGATTTGACTTTAGTTTATGATCGGAGCCGCTTACGGTTGAACAGTTTTTCTAACTACGCCATGCATGATGTTTACTTCCAAGTCTAGATCTCTGAACGCTTCATCTAACATATCAATGTAAGTGAAGCGTTGATGAATGATCGGAATACCAAACTGAACAGGGGCTATCTGCCCTGCTTATTTAGGAATAAACTATACACAATACACATGAATAAACTGCTTTAGAGGGCAAGAAATGTAACTAAATCCGAGATGAAATCGTTAGTCCTTAACTGTAGGGATATTCAAGGAAATCTAAATAGTAATATGTTCATAACCTGTCAGTATCATAGAGGTACTACATTTCGTGTAGTAACACACATTCCGCTATCGATTGGTATCTTTACGATTGGAAAACATCATGACCTGCGCAGTCCTTGGTGTTATTTGTCCATTATCTCTAGTTTCCCGTTTCTTCTTTTTCTATCTTAGACTATTTCCTGTTTTATCGTTTTTTGGCAAGGAATCATGTCGGCATACATGGTCATTACATGCAAACTTTCGTCTTTCTGTGGACCTTGATTTCTTACGTATACATTATGTCTTATGTTCTCTATAGGACACTCGTAGAATTCGTCCATCACATTTGTATGTGAAGAACTGTTACCGTCTCTCATATCTCCGAAGTGAGTGTCTACCTCTCGCAACAATACAACACACTATAAAGTACTAATGAACAGTAGTGTGCCTACCGAGATACGTGTATCATTACTTTCATAAATATTAGCAAGACAATGTTCATCTGTTTCACATATGCATATTTTAGGTCAGTAGGCATTACTCCGTATTACAGTAGTACGTACGTTTCTTTCAGACGGTGGTTCTAGTCACAAATTCGTAAAAGAACAAACATCAGAATTAGAAAAATTCAATTTGGTCACATTTTAGATTATCCCCATTCATTTCTTTGATCGGCTTTTTGAGGAGACAACGTATATAAATAGTGACCAACGGAAACACAGCAATAATTAAAAAACATTACTACTGCCGAGTCTGATTTGTTTTAATTCAAATTGAAAAAAAAAACATATTTTCTGTAAGGAAACAAACTATTGACTATCTACTAACTAAAAGTCAGGAACATAAAACTGAATTGTAGATGAGGAATATTACAAATTGTCATCATCATCATCATCATCATGTGAAGACAAACATCAAACATATTGGTGGCAGATCGATTAACACATAGACATTCAAGACAGTTTAGCCGTAGGACGGCATCATATAACTTGAGGTTTGCGGATCAGTACTAATCTCATGTTTGGAAATGAGAAATATCTTCAAGAACTTACTTATTATATGGATAGTTATTGTATGGATATTTATACGGGAAAAAATTCATGATAATGGGCAATGGAGACGATAATAGGTAATGGAGATGCTAAACATACTCTCGCTAAAATATGTATATATGTGAAAAGAGACTAGAAGAAGTACATAGCTTTAAATGCATATGTTCTTGTATGAGTAATGATGGGAACACTAAGAGCACATGCATTCCGCTTAGTGCAGATATAACACAATATGAGTAAAATAGAATATATAAATCAGTTATAGTCCGTTCAGAATCTTTTGCCGAGATGTTATGATTTATAATTCAAAAAGTTCTTGATGATTTCACATGAATTTTGGCATACGTTGTTAAAATGTCCATGTCGCGAAAACATATGTGTTACTTGATGTCTAGCTGTAACGGTTATTTGAAAGCGGCGAATTCTTTGATGTTTGCCCATGTAAATATTATTTCGACCATAAACAAAATATTTTACAGTAATCTAGTGCAATGACGACCCATAGGCGTGTCCACAAAATTTTACATGGTGGCAGGTGTAAAAAAAATTTAAAATATATCTTTTGTTCGTAGAGTCAATTTGATATTGTTCCATGATCTTGGTGTGAGTTTCACAAATGTTGTCGCTGCCTTTGAAATAAGTACATATATTTCTTCATGTAAGGAAATTTTGTCTGTAATAGTTGATCCAAGATATCTGAACTTCTGTATTGAATCTAGCGGGCTAATTTTTATAAGTAATGGTTGATGGTTTGCTTATAACATTTTTTTGAATTGCTTGGGTGGTATTGAGCAATGAAATGTTTTACAGATCAATTGTAAATTTTGCAAATCAAACTTTTTTTAGTGTAGACTTAATCAGAGTAATGATCATTCATAATCAGACGAGTCAAATAGGTCGATTACTGTTTTCGGCTGAACAAACAACAACCTTCCTTTTTCCAATATTCCTCTTCTTGGCGTAACAGATGATCCTCACATTTCACCCAGTAGTCTTTATGTATATTTGATAGAGCCTGATTTGTAAGTTTCTCAATATCACATAATTTGAAAGTTGTATTTGTAGATGCTACGTGTCCTTTAACTTTTGAACAAATTAGCTCTATAGGATTTAAGTGTGCATGATATGGAGGTAGTCTCAAACATCTATGACCATGTTCTTCAATTAACTTGTCTATTTTAAATATCTTTGTTCGTTGTGTCTGTTTTTACAAGGTTAAGCAATTCGGGTTTCAAGTACCTGTCGGTAACTGGTATGTGTTCTTTTATGAGCCACGTTTTGATTGCATCTTTTGTACTTGATGATGTTGGGATTCTATCTTCTACGTTCACTACGTTATGGTATGAAGCATTGTCCATTATCAGACAAGAAGGTCTATCTAATATTGGAAGAATACTTTTTCGATCCAGTCTTCGAATATGTGCCCATTCATTTCGGAGTGGTAGTCTCTATTGTCAATGGATTTTGAAATGAAAATTAGATGAGCATTCTGCAACAACCCATTATGTCTGCTACCTGCATGTGCAACTATCAAACGTTGCCCTTTACTACTTGGTACTGATCTTTTAATACTTCCATCTGCTAACTGCCATTCCTTTTCATTTGTATGATGAGCGTTGATCCAAGTTTCATCTAAATACACAATATCATAACCATTCTCGCGCATTCCCTTCACTTCACGTAAATACTTGCTTCTAAGAGCTACCAGATGTGGCTTTTCACAAATAATGTTTGTTCCACCAGCATACTTTCTAAAGGTGAAGCCTGCATTTCTTACAGTTTTCCATAATAAAGTTTTTGATAATTTCAATGTCGTTATTAGTTTTCAGCCAAATCTTCAACTTTCTAAGTGTCACTTCTTCGTTTTTATCAAACATTCTACATATTTCTCTTTTTACTATGTCCTTATCGAAACTGTCTATCTTTTCTTTCCTTCCTTGCTTTCGAGAATTTGTTGGCAATAAATATCCGCTTGCTTCTACTATTCGATCAAATGAACGTTTACACAAACCTAAAATATGCATTATTATAGGAATAATTTATGCATCATTGATAATACTTATTGATTTGTACACATGTAAGAATTAAGCATTTCTAGCTGAACTTAACACAAAATACATGCTTTTAAATATACATTTTTTGCGGGCGTAGACTGTTCTTTAAATATATATATTAAACATGATGTAGGGTCAACATCAGTCAAGTGCAATAAAGATGAAGAGAAAAAACATCCATGTAACCACATGATAAGGACAGCTGGAGAGGAGATGGGCACCAGTGGCTATACCCTTTACCAACTGAAATACTACAATGGATATTTCCACACTCATCCGTATCGCTGAGGATATAATTTGCTGAGGACTATGTGTGCTGAAGCATCCAATGTGGTACCCCTACGACCCCTGAATGGTTACAGGTTCATTGATTTATATATATATATATATATATATATATATATATATATATATATATATATATATATATATAATGCTTTAACACTGAGATGTGGTTGTTACTATGAGTAATTATGAGTTAAGATAGTAAGATGACAAGTTCATGAATAGCCAAATCTAAATGTAGACATGCTCAGAGATAACGGAGTAGTAAGATAAACTATAGCACCACATAGAAGCAGACAATAATGATGTTTAGGACATGTGATGATATGAGCAAAACATGGGAATTTAGTGACCTTTATATGCAATGTCATTCAATAATTTTCACTGTATATGTATTCCACCTATATTAGAAGGCGTAGCTGAAATTACATCGGACACGCGCTGCGAAAGGATACCAAAAGACTCCCCTGCCAAACGTTGATGTTGTCACCAAGGGGAAAGAGAAAAGGATGAAGAACACGTCTTCCAAGATATGTACTACCTTAGGTAGAACTATTACAGGAGAACGTTTCACCCTTCGGTATCAAAAACAATACAGACCTAAAAAAAGTTGCAGTGAAAACTAGATCATGGGAATATGTGACATCCACCATATGTGCCGTCTTTGGCCCTAGATGAATAACTAACAAACTAACCGAACAACCAACCAACCATGCAATGGAGTAACAGCAATGCATATACAATTCGAGTGCTATGATGTTATAATAAATCATGGACAGTAAAAGTAAATGTGTCCAAGAAAATTATAATTAACTAAAATGTATAATATAAGCTGAATCAATAGAAAAGGTTTATAAGAAGAATGATGGAAATACCATGGCAGCCATAAAATATAATGTAGAATTTCTCACAGATACTGGAGTAAAGCGACACATTATATATCGGAAATTAGAAAAAGACATTCAAGATTGTTACAGCATTTGATGAGACAAGTATAACTTGAACTTTAATTAACAATCGGGGAGACACAGAGAGAAAAGTCTGAATGTGATATCACTGTGACACGCAACTATCATCAGCTGAAACCTATTAACCACGAGCGTCGACTGCCTGTGACTTTGAGAATGTTAATGTGTAGAGTATATTCTTTATCAGTGGTGATATGTAGGTTTTCCCGCGCACTTCAGATGTGTATTCTTTGCTCTGCAGTTGGGCAATTACGTAAGTATCGCATAGCTGTGCCGACGTATCTCTCGTACACACTGACATTCTGGATTCTATCCAATCTTTCTGTTTGAGTCTGACTCAGAGTCAGAATCACAACTGCGTATATTGCCACCACCAATCCCTGATATAGCAAACATAACAAAATAACAGCCTCTGTTCACATTGAGTAGCAACCATAAATTTCATTGCGCGGTCTATATAAGCCTTTGAAATGATGTGGTCAACATGATCTTTGAGACTGATGTCCAACATAACCCCCTAAGTACTTCAATGTGTTGGTTCTGTCGGGGACAGAGAGAACCAGATGGACACAGCAAGACGTATCACTGAGAACTGCAGCGAATCAACAGTGAAGAGTAGCTAGAAAGTCACGGTTATAAATAGAACGATCTACAGTCGTCATGCCACTCATGGACTGTCCGAACAAGGGCCCAGAATATCTCTTATTAGCTTTCTACGAACGCATAATGAAGCACATTTATTACGGTGATGGGTGAGTAACACTTAGAACACACACCATGGCGGAATGTTGGTGTTTTAGTATTCGCACCTTCAGACGACACTGATGAATTATGGGGTTGTTTTATCAATTGATGAGTCACCAATAATGTTTATTCAACTAAAATAACATCATTCCATCCTGTGAGCAATTTTGACCTACACCAGTTCTTACTGATCTCGTCTAAAAATCTCTTATCTCATGTCATAATCAACTAATCGATGTTTCGTGACGTTATAGTATCACATCCGGTTGGCAAATGGAACTTCCTTCCGGCACGTCCTGTCTACCAGCTAGGAGATTCGTGTCTGAATCAGCAACGTAAGAAAAAGCAAATGTTTATCACATTCTTAGCATAATGCGATTATAGTATCTCCATTCTCCTAATACATGTTTGTATAATATAGTATCTCCAGTCTCCCGATACATGTTTGTATATTATAATATCTCGTCTCCTGATTAATGTTTATATAATATACTGAAAGTATATCCAGTCTCCCGATACTTGTTTGTATAAATAATATATCCAGTCTCCTGATACTTGTTTGTATAATATTCTTCTTCTTCATTCGTTCACTTGAAACATGTCTATATCTGTAATTCTGTCTCCTTAATAAAACTCACTGTCTTTTGTAGTTCATACAGTGTCCCATAGAGTTTTGATTCCAGTGTTGTTTCCTCTGGCCAATATGTCCGCTTCAGCGTTTCATGCTCAGAACACTCTTGAAGTATATGTTTGGCACTCTGTGCTGCCTGTCCACATGTACACATGGCTGTGTTGCCAATCTTGAACTTTGTATACATGTGACTGCGGAGTCGGTTGTGTCTGTTCTGAGACGTAGAATTATAACTTTGTATAATATAATATCTCCAGTCTCTTGATACATGATCGCATAACATAGTATACCTAGTCTTATGTTACATGATCGTAAAAAAACATACATCCCTAGTCTCCGGATAGATGATCGTATAACATACATTAGCATTATGTTGATACATGATCGCGTCGTATAACATAGTATATCGTCTACTGATGCATGTTGTTATAACATAAATCTCTAGTGTCCTAATGCATGATCGTATAATATGTATCACTAGTCTCCTGATGCACAATCGTATAACACATATCTTGCCCCATGGATACCTACATAAATAATGTATATATTCATTTATTTGTTTAACATTCCCATTTATATTATTAATTTCTGTCGTTATTTCCTGTCAGGTAATGTCCATACATATATGTTGTCGTCTTTGTTTTCGGAATATATTTCACATGATGGCATGTATTATGAATGTATTACATATCCATACCGGGTGTATAGAGAACAAATTAGACGTTTGAACATAAATGCTACATATGTTTGATTCTGTTACCTGGGTATCTGTTACCGAGAACATGGCCGTGCATGCATGATACAATTATTGTATTATTGTGTTAACATCAGTCAATGTTCAAAGTCATGAAACTATGGAAGCTCAGGTAGTCCGGGTACGTAAAAGAGGCATTCTTCGATAACACACGATTTCTCTTAATAGTACGGTCGTTGTGGGAAGACCGCAAGGTGGACAGAAGACGACATGATGGACAAAGTATGAAGTTTGCAAACACATCATGATGGTAGATGATACAGATACGTGAACATGTTTCCTCAAGCAAATGATTCAACGTGGCAACCCTAGAACAATAAATACATGCAACTCTACAACCATGGTCACGTGACAACCATACACCCATGACAACGATTCAAACATATAACCGTGACAACGCTACATCCATGGTCACGTGTAACCCTACAACTGCCACATGACAGACCTACAACCATGGTCACATGACACAACGCACAATCGTGGTCACGTGACAACAATACGACAATGGTCACGTAACAACCCTACAATCCTGACGAGTTATTGTTTATATTATTAGTATCGCATATCATACTACATATATTACCGTTATATATATATATATATATATATATATATGTGTGTGTGTGTCTCAGAAGACGATGCTCCTTTTCGACCGTATAACTCTGTTTTGTGCACTCTATCCATGATTCATGGCCCCCATATCTCAAAGAATTTCAGGGCGTTCTGCAGTGAGAAATTGTAGCTTCTATTTTTCGCCGATCTCGAGAGTCTATGTCGTATTTCAATCACTATAGTAACATTTAAGTAGTATTGGACGGTCTCACACACATACCGAGGAAAATGTCCAACAGGAATGTGACTGCAACAGAATATTGTTGATTCCATGGATGTGTGTATGTGTTCTTTCTTCACAAGAGATGATGGAATATGTTACATTCACTTTTGAGTATTCAAATATAACTATTTCCACGTATAATAGTTCGTATATGGCTAATAAGACATATTCGAGCTGTAATTCTCCTGTGACAGTTCGGGTATGTACTGACAAATGTAGATAATGACAAGGGTCACACCTGAATCAGATGCATTTGTGTTCTGAATCTTGTCCTCCAAATGCTGTTCATCACCTGTCTAATATTCTCACTCGTGCATACTTTCTGATATTCACATTTGTACAAATTATCTGCATATATATGTATATGAAAATGTTACTACCAGAATTCATGGGATTGCGAGATCAGCAAATATCATAACATTTAATGTCGTCTTCTTGCCCATGCTCGCTAAGTTTAAGCATGCTTCCAACTGCATTGGCAGACATCTGAACGTTGTTATTGTGTCCAGAAGCACGTCGTAATAGTGTGCTGAGATAGTCAGTGCACTGGTACACTGGCTGCTTACATGACATACATGACATATGTAGTGCACTGGTACACTGGTTGCTTACATGACATACATGCCATATGTAGTGCGCTGGCATACTGGTTACTCACATGATTTTTGCAAGCGTGCATAATTATCATTATGAAGTGTGATGCACTTTAGATTGATGGCTGCAAGTGCCCGAAAGAGAAAAACGATATTTCTACGAACACTGCTCGTATTATTATTATTATCCGTTCGTGCTCAAGTTATTACTGATTATCAGGATGTAGTCCGTGTAGCGAATTGCATTAAGTCATGGTTTACAGATTTTATGCGATATACTGTGTATTTTTACCTGACACATTTGACATTATAAATTCTTCTGATGACTGAGCATGTATGAGATGGGCAGCGAACATCTACCTGAGCTATCTTCTTATGGGTCTCGATCCATAGTGGTAATAATATTTGTTTTACAATTTGCAATACATCCATCCCACCGTAACCCCTCCCTCACGCATGTCACGATTTTCAAATTTTCACGAACCCCCTCTAATATCATAGTACATAATTAATGGCAGTATCTTTTGAATAAAATTCAATTATACACACAAAGAATTGCTGACAAACTAACACTCTCCTGGGAGAAACTAGGAATGTGTCAATGAATTAACCATGCATAATTTGATATAGAACCAACATGGATTGCGAGCATTCACGATGTCGCACTCAACCCATTAACCATAGTCCATGTTTTGATTACTACGGAAACGTCTCAGAAGAAGTGATGCTTGGCAAATGAGGGGGTTGGGGGCTGAAGTTATAAAAATCCAACGGTCGATGATGCGGTAGAATATAGCAATCATAAAAACCCTAGAATCTTATCATTACTAAATGTGTGTCTTTTTACTAAAACATGTCAGAGCGATGAGAATTCAGATCTTTTTGACACGGAGTCATCCTATAGTTAAAACAGCTCTTATTGTAAATAGGATGTGCAAGATACATCCATATATATATATATATATATATATATATATATAATATATATATATATATATATATATATATATATATACATTTTACATATCTCATCCACGACTAAAACGTTAAATCAAGAACATTTAATATTAATGACATTCTAAGAGGGCAAACGTATTAATAAAATCATAACAAGACAGAATAGTAGTTATGCTCACATGAAGAGACATAAAGACATTGAAATACTAATATATCATGCAGAGTTCACGGCGACTGATGATGATAGCATCCAAAACGACGATGATGGGTGTTGAATTATTTAATAATACGCACAATGTCTTTGTATGCTACAGATCTACTCGCCCAGAATAAAGAAATGTTCAGAAATGGTCATGCATATATATATATATAGTCAATGCCTTTTGTGTCTTAATAATAATATTTAATTCACTGAATATTTCTCAGGCATGTGATTTTCAATGGATCATATCACGGTAACGGGAGATATTTGTTTGAGACGTGTTCTGTTTTCTTTCATATATTTAAACATATTATTTTTGAATAATTTTTCTCGCGAACGAAGATTCTGCCTCCAAACATCCCGAATGTCATCCGTGTTTTCCTTGAATTGTATGTGAATTTTATGTGAAACCTTTCATTTATTATTACAGATGCATGTACACCTCAGCAATGGTTCTACCGCCGGATCGGATGGTCTTCGGACAGTTTCCAGAATAGTAGGTGTTTTGGAATGCGGCAGTTTGACATTCTGCGGACATGATCCAGCCACCGCAATCTATTTATGAGTGATTCCATGGCAGATGATATCTGAGTGAGGGACAACACTTCCATGTTGGTGATTTTGTCGTACCATTTTTTAATGTTTAATATCTTGCAGAGAAATCTTAGATGAAAGATGTTAAGTTCCCTGTCATGTTTTCTGTAGGTAGTCCGTGTTTCAGATCCGTAGTATTGTGTATACAACACGCATGTTTGATAGATCGTTATATTTGTTTTCAATTTTAGAATTTCTTTTTTTCCAAGCTCGCTTTTTAGTCCGCTGAATATGTTAGCTGTTTTTCATATACGTGCATTTATTTCATTGTCCAAGGAAAACTGTCGATGTTATTTTGGATCCTCGGTAGAAAATGTTGTCGATTCGCTTTATGTTACTGTTGTTTTATGTACTCTTTGTTGGTACTGTACATCCTTGAATCATTGCCATAATTTTAGTATTCCTTATTTGCATATAGAACAACTCGTAGGGCTTTGCCATGTTGTCAATTTGAGAGTGCAAGATGGACGCACTATGTGCCACCAGCGCAGCATTATCGCAGAACTGAAGTTCTCTGATGAGTATTTCTGATGTTTTCGTCTTCGCTCTGAGATGCTCTAAGAAGGGTGATCCATTGTAACGGGTGTGGAATGAAAACATCACCAGCTGCATCTGCAAGACCATGTTTCAGAAGTGTCGGCGAAGACAATTCCGAAGATTGTGGTGGCTAGAACGCAACCATGCGTCTTTACGTCAAAGCTATCAGACGTATTGCACTCGAATGATACATTTGCACGCATGTCTTCATAAGTAGACGTAACCAATGTCAGTAGGTTTCGTGGAATTCAGAACATTTTAGAGTCGTATTTAGAGATGTTCTATCAACACTTTTAAAAGCCTTAGTCCGATCCACAAAAGTCATAAAGAGTGGATCTCCCTGTTCACGACACTTTTCCTGTAATTGACGAAGGGTAAAGATCATGTCCACAGTGAATTTTGTGTCTCAGAAACAACACTTTGACTTTGGCACGATACGTTTGGCAGGCAGTTGTAATCGTTTTAGAAAAATACGTGCAAAAACATCCCTTTGATTCTGTGAAGGAAAATACTTCTGTAATTGTTGCAGTCACCTTGCCACCCTTGTTCTTGTAGAAAAATGATATCTTTCCGTCGCCTGTATATTAGGGGATTTTGCATTCCCTCAAGCACTGTATAGGTCGTTCGTACAGTTGGGGGACGACATATCTGTTTTCCTTTAGGATTTCAGTGGGGATGTTGTCGACTCCCTTTGCCTAGCGCCTGCTAGTTTATTTATAGCCTCGAGGAGGTCAGCCTCTGTGTGATCATCATCCTTCTATGCACGCTTTTTCTCAAATATTTCATCTAGTTGCGGGTCTGCACGTCTGTCTTTGGAATACAGTGTAGTGTTATATCAATCTTTCACGGATTTTTGGTTTTATCTATTATAGAATCTCAGGCTTTGGAATAATTTATTGGTGCAATTATTGCGATCTTTAGCCCTATAACTGAGATGATGTTTTCGTACATCATTTTGGATTTCCCGTATCAGCAAAATTGTGTATTTTAGTGCATAGATCTAATCAATGTTTGTTTGTAAAAGTTCTTGATTTTTAGTGTCATAATTGATTTGTGCGATTGAGTTAGTCGTGTGCGCTTTTTGACTAGTAATTTTTTAACTTTAAGAATGATTCCTTTTTAATTTCTATTGGTGGGAGGAGTATTGTTACATTTTTTTTTAAAAACCCAGTCTTTGTTGGAGAATTATTCTGTACTATACAACTATGCGCTGCTGTCATATATGTATGTATTTAGGATGTTTCAAATATTATCTGCTTTTACCTCATTCTCTGTGAATTTCCTATTTCACTGTCGAACGGCGCAGTGAATTCATTACGAATTATGTCTTCTATATCTAGGATTTGTATTCGTGAGACATTTCTTGTGTGTCCTCCTGGTTGAGGTGCTGTGTGGATTAACTTTGGATTTATATTTATTTTGCTGATGATTAATGTATGGTATGTATGACAGTCTGCACTATGGAGAGATCGTGTGATACTTACTGATTTAAGATCTTTCTTCGAGTGAGTCAGGTCCACCTTGTGCCAATGCCCTGATCTGGGATGACGCCATGAGACGTTATAAATGGGCTTGGTGTCAATTAAACTGTTTCTTACGCACATGTGGCTTGGGGTGCAGAATATGAGTAGTACCTGCCAACTTTCGTTTATTTTACCAGTACCATTATGACCCAAGAAAACCGCCATGTGTGATTGTCAGTTCCCACTATGGCGTTTAGATCGCCCAGTATAAACACTTTTTCTTTAGTTAAGATTTAGTCTACGATGTTCTGTGGAGAATCCTATAAGTTGACACTGTCTTGTTCTGTGACAGTAAGAGTTGGTGCATAGGCACTGATTATATTGATAGGATCGAATTACGCACTCAGCTGTAGTGATATTATGCGCCCGGACATTGCTTTTTGTGCGACTATTTTTAACGGCGAAACCGACTATGTACAGTCTATTTTGATATCTGTTTAAAAGCTGCCAGAAAAAATGTGTAGTTCTTTTCTTTAATTGATACTTGATCAGAAAAACGAGTTTCCTACAGGGCAGTGATATCAATATTCTGTGATATCAATATTCTGTGATATCAATATTATGTGATATCAATATTCTGTGATATCAATATTCTGTGATATCAATATTCTGTGATATCAATATTCTGTGATATCAATATTCTGTGATATCAATATTCTGTGATATCAATATTCTGTGATATCAATATTCTGCATCATGATTTCTCTATCAATGAATGATGTGTTTCTAATGTCAGTTGATGCTGTGAGGTCTCTGATGTTGAGTCCCATGATTCTAACATGATTTACCTGATTCTAACATGATTAACATGATTCTAACATGATTCACATGATTCTAACATGATTCACATGATTCTAACATGATTCACATGATTCTAACATGATTCACATGATTCTAACATGATTTACATGATTCTAACATGATTTACATGATTATAACATGATTCACATGATTCTAACATGATTCACATGATTCTAACATGATTCACATGATTCTAACATGATTCACATGATTCTAACATGATTCACATGATTCTAACATGATTCACATGATTCTAACATGATTTACATGATTCTAACATGATTCACATGATTCTAACATGATTTACATGCTTCTAACATGATTTACATGATTCTAACATGATTTACATGATTCTAACATTGCGTGTGCCACATTGAGATGCTTTTGCATGTTTCTTCTTCTATCTTGACGATTATTGCTAAGCCCTGGCGGATTGAATGGAGAAAGTGCACTGTCCAATTTCCAATATCCCCCTCTCTATTCCCTTGATGAAGTCAAGAAAAAGGCACAGTCTATACTCCTGGAATCAAGCAGAACTGCAGGATATGTCAGAGAATGGTCAGATTCAACCACGAATTGTTTTACCGTCGCACCGACTATTAATATATATATATATATATATATATACACGTTGTATGATCTTGTTCTTTTGCATCCAGAACACAATGTAATGCTTATAATGACAGTTGTATTACGTACCAGATACTCTTGTATTTTTTTGGAGGCAAAACAACAAGAATACGGAATTAATCTAAGAATCCAAAAACACTGTCTATAAATAAATATATTGAATGAATACATATACTGAAGTGTATTATTGATTTTAAAACTTTACGAGAACTTCACATTTTTTTTTTTCTATTTTCGTGCATACGTGAACACATCCTACTGTTGTAGTCAATCAGAATGTGGAGGAGGACCTTTAGAAAGAACAAATTATACATTTTGTTGTGACTTTGTTGAAGAAGAATGTTATGCAGGTAACCATAAGAGACAATTAACACAACACATAGTAGATGGGGGTTAATCATTACAAATGAGCGCTATCTCGATGAAGATATCCCAACAAGTATAGCCAGATGTTTTAATGTACTTGGTCTTACGCTTATAACGCTGGATGATATAACGCCTGCTTACCGAACAATAAGTACACGTCTGTAGTTTCAGTGTGTATTAAATGGAACGTCTGATTTCTTTCATGTCTGCGATAGATTAGTGCAAGGGTAAACATCCAGATATTCCGGGGCGATATTGTTACTGGTCTAGCAAACTGATAGTGTAGGAGCAAAGCGCTCATAGAAAACACGAAAGAGTTCTCAGAAAAATTTCGTCTGTAGAAATGCTTCTACCCCTGGCGTTAGAATATATAAATGAGTATAAAGCAGAAGAAAAAAGACAAAGAAGTGTTCGATGTTCATTCAGGATTTTCTTGTGGAATAAATAATAAACCTCGTAATTAGCAATTGTAATTCATGATGATTGCATGGAATAATGAACTAATTAACAATTGTTATTCATGATGATTGCATGGAATAAATAATGAACTAATTAGCAATTGTTATCCATGATGATTGCATGGAATAAATAATGAACTAATTAGCAATTGTTATCCATGATGATTGCATGGAATAAATAATGAACTAATTATTATTAGTTGTTCTTCATGATCATTTTATAAAATAAATAATGAACTTATTACTAGCTGTTCTATTCATCAACAGAACACAGACACACTTGTGTGGCTTGGCAATGCCAGCTGTCTTAGTAATAGCAATTCTGTTAATCAACATATTACCAACATTACTGAATACTGCGAAAATTGAAGGTAGGAAAACAGTTATAATTGTTGAATCAAGGATATTTGGTTGCTATCTATATATTATACCTTCAAAGACACCACCATATCGTGACTGCATATAATATATATTATACCTTCAAAGAGACCACCATATCGTGACTGCTTATAAATGATTGTTGTAGGTATATGCTTAGTTTATTTCTTATGTGTGCAAGCGTATTTTTTAGAAGGCATAACGCCATTGTAAAAACGCACAGCGTTCTTCCAGATTTGGTTTCCACTAAATTCATCTGTACCTCAAGGATAGTCTGTACTTGCACTACCATCGTACTCGACGAGACCCATTGCACGTGATTCGTTTAGTATTTATTTTTGTCATGATTTTTCCACTTCTGTGTTTGTTATCAAACTGCTGCATGTTAGCAGAATATGGTTCGACAGGCGGAATATGATGTGTCATGGTATACAACTTGCCAGTGATAGCTACGCATGTTGCCCTTACACATCCGACTTTAGCATTGTCACTTTAACCCTAAATGTAATGGACCTTAAATCTGTTTCCATATGTCTCTTTAGTCATTACCAGCAACATACATGGCAGTATATATTTTCACTATTCTTTGCTCCATTTTCTGGACATTCAAAATATAGGCGATGTTTGTTATTGCATCCGTTTCTCTTCCCCTCTACAGGACAATTGTGTTGATGTAGAGAGTGGTAGGAACAAACTAATTGTGTTGATGTAGAGAGTGATAGGAGCAAACTAATTGTGTTGATGTAGAGAGTGGTAGGAGCAAACTAATTGTGTTGATGTAGAGAGTGATAGGAGCAAACTAATTGTGTTGATGTAGAGAGTGGTAGGAGCAAACTAATTGTGTTGATGTAGAGAGTGGTAGGAGCAAACTAATTGTGTTGATGTAGAGAGTGGTAGGAGCAAACTAATTGTGTTGATGTAGAGAGTGATAGGAGCAAACTAATTGTGTTGATGTAGAGAGTGGTAGAGCAAACTAATTGTGTTGATGTAGAGAGTGGTAGGAGCAAACTAATTGTGTTGATGTAGAGAGTGGTAGGAGCAAACTAATTGTGTTGATGTAGAGAGTGGTAGGAACAAACTAATTGTGTTGATGTAGAGAGTGGTAGGAGCAAACTAATTGTGTTGATGTAGAGAGTGGTAGGAGCAAACTAATTGTGTTGATGTAGAGAGTGATAGGAGCAAACTAATTGTGTTGATGTAGAGAGTGGTAGGAGCAAACTAATTGTGTTGATGTAGAGAGTGGTAGGAGCAAACTAATTGTGTTGATGTAGAGAGTGGTAGGAGCAAACTAATTGTGTTGATGTAGAGAGTGATAGGAGCAAACTAATTGTGTTGATGTAGAGAGTGGTAGGAGCAAACTAATTGTGTTGATGTAGAGAGTGGTAGGAACAAACTAATTGTGTTGATGTAGAGAGTGATAGGAGCAAACTAATTGTGTTGATGTAGAGAGTGATAGGAGCAAACTAATTGTGTTGATGTAGAGAGTGGTAGGAGCAAACTAATTGTGTTGATGTAGAGAGTGGTAGGAACAAACTAATTGTGTTGATGTAGAGAGTGATAGGAGCAAACTAATTGTGTTGATGTAGAGAGTGGTATGAACAAACTAATTGTGTTGATGTAGAGAGTGGTATGAACAAACTAATTGTGTTGATGTAGAGAGGGGTAGGAACAAACTAATTGTGTTGATGTAGAGAGGGGTAGGAACAAACTAATTGTGTTGATGTAGAGAGTGGTAGGAACAAACTAATTGTGTTGATGTAGAGAGTGGTAGGAGCAAACTAATTGTATTGATGTAGAGAGTGGTAGGAACACACTAATTGTGTTGATGTAGAGAGTGGTAGGAACAAACTAATTGTGTTGATGTAGAGAGTGGTAGGAACAAACTAATTGTGTTGATGTAGAGAGTGGTATGAACAAACTAATTGTGTTGATGTAGAGAGTGGTAGGAACAAACTAATTGTGTTGATGTAGAGAGTGGTAGGAACAAACTAATTTTGTTGATGTAGAGAGTGGTAGGAGCAAACTAATTGTGTTGATGTAGAGAGTGGTAGGAACAAACTAATTGTGTTGATGAAGAGAGTGGTAGGAGCAAACTAATTGTGTTGATGTAGAGAGTGGTAGGAACAAACTAATTGTGTTGATGTAGAGAGTGGTAGGAACAAACTAATTGTGTTGATGTAGAGAGTGGTAGGAACAAACTAATTGTGTTGATGTAGAAAGTGGTAGGAACAAACTAATTGTGTTGGATGTAGAGAGTGGTAGGAGCAAACTAATTGTGTTTGATGTAGAGAGTGGTATGAACAAACTAATTGTGTTGATGTAGAGAGTGGTAGGAACAAACTAATTGTATTGATGTAGAGAGTGGTAGGAGCAAACTAATTGTGTTGATGTAGAGAGTGGTAGGAACAAACTAATTGTGTTGATGTAGAAAGTGGTAGGAGCAAACTAATTGTGTTGATGTAGAGAGTGGTAGGAACAAACTAATTGTGTTGATGTAGAGAGTGGTATGAACAAACTAATTGTGTTGATGTAGAGAGTGGTAGAACAAACTAATTGTGCTGATGTAGAGAGTGGTAGGAACAAACTAATTGTATTGATGTAGAGAGTGGTAGGAGCAAACTAATTGTGTTGATGTAGAGAGTGGTAGGAACAAACTAATTGTGTTGATGTAGAGAGTGTAGGAGCAAACTAATTGTGTTGATGTAGAGAGTGGTAGGAACAAACTAATTGTGTTGATGTAGAGAGTGGTAGAGCAACTAATTGTGTTGATGTAGAGAGTGGTAGGAACAAACTAATTGTGTTGATGTAGAGAGTGGTAGGAACAAACAAATTTTGTTGATGTAGAGAGTGGTAGGAGCAAACTAATTGTGTTGATGTAGAGAGTGGTAGGAACAAACTAATTGTGTTGATGTAGAGAGTGGTAGGAACAAACTAATTGTGTTGATGTAGAGAGTGGTAGGAACAAACTAATTGTGTTGATGTAGAGGTGGTAGGAACAAACTAATTGTGTTGATGTAGAGAGTGGTAGGAACAAACTAAGTGAAAATGTTCTTTTGGTCTATAAGAGACAAATTGTGTACCTTGCTGTATCCTTTAAATCCGACAATATTTCTTTGTTTTACTTCGTTAATTTCTCACTTTTCTTAATTTCTATTCTGGTACTCTTTATTCATGTACCTCTCCATGAATGTCTCATTACTTGCACTCTTGTTTCAAGAATGTAGTGCATATACGTACATATTTGTATATGTGTATTATGTGCGTTCGTCCCTAAACACAGCTGATCTCTCTCTTTCTTTCTCTCTCTCTCTCTCTCTCTCTCTCTCTCTTACTATTGAAATGAGGAAGTGGTCCTACTTTATTGTCAGCTGCATATGATATTCATATAATGTAAATGTGTTGCACAGCTGATTTGTTTTCCCCAATGTTCGACACATGCGAATTTGGCGTTAATAATTATTATACGACTAATGCTTTTACCGCAACCACTGAACGGTAACAGTGTGTAACCATACCACCAGAATATTAAGCTTGCGGTACGAGATGACTGGATCTCATTCTTACACCTACACATATGTTCCCAATCTATAAGTTAAACATGGTCAGTCAAACTTGATCTGTTTGTCTCTGTCATGACTTTCTTACTTAGAAATCATTTTTATAGACTGTAACTATCTATCAAGTGCGACGTTTCATGGACCTCTACTCTCTTCAAATATGGACATGCTGATTCTTCTATAATAATACCTAAAAATACAGGTTGTGTGACATTGTTCGTGATTTTGTATTTGTTACTACTTTGGCAGACACTGCAATTCTGGGGAAAAATCAATATATTTTTGGGTGTCTCCAACCTAACACCAATAAGACATTGTTACTTTCTGGGTTTGATAAGAAACACATGCAATATATTACCACCAAAGTCATCTAATTGGATCATGTAGTATTGTCTACACAATTATATATAATATATTTCATGGGGACGCGTATCTGAATTGTTAATGCACTCGCCTCGCATATGAGTGATGATGAGGTCATTCCTGGGTTTCCATGGTTTCCTGGGTAAGGCGGACATATTTTTAAAATCACCACCTCTACGGGGTCGATCCAGTCTGAATTGGGTATCGGAACAGTCCGGAAGTAAAGACTGCGAGGGAGAGGAGATGGCTATCACCCTCATCTAACATTCCTATGGAGTTATTAAAAGATATGGGTTAACGATACTATGTATTTCCGGAATTGTCCTCATTCATCCACAAATAGAAATATATGGTGGGCTATGTATCTTCATTGCATTCAATTGTGTACACCTACGGCCCTGACAAGTTATGCATTTATATATATATATATATATATATATATATATATATATATATATATATATATATATATATATATATATATATATATATACATGGAATAGTTGCAAGATTCAGGGGGAAAAAACTAAGTCAAGGATTGCATTGCTCTATTTGATGTAACAGAAATATATAAAGAAAACTGACGATTCAATGACGATTAAGAGACACATCTCCGCTGTAGGGAAATATACAACTGCTTGGAAACTCGAAGGCTGCTGTAACACAAAGCAAATGTAGAAATGCAACTACAAAATAGGAACGTGAGTTACAAGTATTTATTAATATATCATACACAACATATTATAAACCACATACACAGTTTCGATTAAGAATCGTTTATAATGAATAAAACAACATCAATGAAAAGTATTCCGTATACGATCACTAGAGAACATGACATAATATTTATCAGTCGATACATGTTACACTATAGTGTTGCCATCACCATGCTGCAATATTTCAGTGACCATACATTTGTTGCCATCGCAATAGTGCAATATTTCAGTGACCATACATTTGAAACTTTTTCAGAGTGTGACGACGGATGGTTTGGAGAGAATTGCATGTACAAATGTCTCTGCAAAAAGTCAATAATCTGCAACAACAATGGAGAATGCCGGCTGGTGAAGGTTGCAAGCCAAATTATTTTGGACCAGGATGTCAATATAGTCAGTTTAACTAAGCGTGTACGTCTGATTTTAATGTCCTGTGTATGTATGTATATGGTACTATGTGACATCATTCCTCACACTGTCTCTTAGTGATTAACCTACGATTGGTAATACATCGATTTTTGGTAGCACAGGCATTTATAGTAGTCGTTCTCAGTAGTTTTAGTTTGGTGTTGAAATCGACATTTTTGTTTCTGAACATTGGTGTCAATTGCCCTAGGCTTCGTATGCGTAACTACATCTATTTTGTATTTCTTTGCTGCTTTTGCCTCTGTTACTATATTGCTTTCACGGTATGTGAACTCTGTCACATATTTACGTCTTCAGTTCCCAATATACATATATATATATATATATATATATATATATATATATATATATATATATATATATATATATATATATATATATATATGTTTATGTATAACTTCTATATATATACATACACAGGATCTTGATTATTAAACTATATTTGTAAAACTATCTGAAATATTTTAATATAGAATGACTCACGAATGATTGACATGTGTACATAAATAATCATATGTATGACTGTTCCCATGGCTTGAGATAGGTCCGAAGAACAGTGATTCTAGTTATCTCCCCTACTTTTCGTAAGCGGCGATTGATATTGTGGGGTGGAATGTGATTTATTATAGGGTATACATTGCCTACATGCCACGATGAAGACGTATATATCAGGCCAAAAGCCACATATATCGCAGTAACTCTACAAATCATGACATAACTCACATGGTGCTCCAGACTATATCAAGATAATGTACAGGGGATTGAGAATGTGCATATACGAAGACAACATAAAACATCAACTTAGAAACATACATGTTAGGCATTGATTCACCAGCAAATTGTAGGCATAGTGGAATATACAATGTCATATAGACGCCATGATTAGCCATGCGCAAACTTAGAATCTACGAAATATAGTTCTATTAATTCTTATAAGACTCTAGGAGTACACATGACAAATGCAACTGTGCTGCACCATGCTATCTACACCGAGAATACCAAAGTGTAGATTTCTGTTTAGTTGTCATCACTATCATGTGTCATACCGCCCGAGGTATGCGAGCATAGCTCTTCACATATGTCTATCTGCAGTATGATGTATGAAGATCGTTGTTGTTTTCCTGCCGTGTCATTTTGTTCAACTGATTAATATTTTCTCACGCTGTCGCCCTCTCCTCTGTATCTATTGCCTTCCATCGTGCCTGTTGTGACTATGTTCTCCGAACCTCCTTGTCTCATAACGTGGCCAAATAATGTAGATTGTCCTTTCCTTGTATTATTTTTTTAAGTCAGTTCGCATTTCCATCGTTCTACACCTTCACATTAGTTTCCATATTTCCTGGCAGTCCATGATATTTCCCATCATTCTTTTGTAGAACCTCATCTCTACTGGTTTTAATTTCCAACGTTTCTGTGTGTTTATTGTCCACGACTTGCATCCATTTATTAATGTAATATGCATCCATGTAATATGCATTATATATCACTGTACTATTCTCTTACAGCTAATGACAAGGTCATATTACACAATATATATTTTTTTCATTTCTCTGAATATTGTTTTTGCATGCCTATTCTGCTTCTGATTTATGTTCAACTTCTCCATCTGATTTAGTCGTTATACCTAAATATTTAAATTGGTTGACCTGTTTTAGTGCTTTATCATTCACATGTTTCTTTGAAATAATTTCTGATTTCTTGATATTTAGGAAGATACATTACGCTTTATTATTTTTCACCACTACATTACTTAATTCTGGAGGTCTTCAACACGTTTTAGCAATCAGAACAGAGCCATCCGCATATATCAATTTATTTATGATATATCCTCCCACTGATATGCCTGGGATAGCAACTAATGCACGCAGTATGTTTTCACTGTATGAAGAGAACAGGGCTGGTGAAAGTACACAAACCTGTCCAACTTCTTGTTTTATTTTTTTTAAAAGGCTAAATTGATTTCCTACCTGTGTTACTGTTGTTTGTTGCCAGTACATGTTCCTGGTGATTAGTAAGTCCGCATTATCAATGTTCAAATGATCTAGCATGCGTACACTATAACTACTTTCCTTGTAATCCCTGAGAAGGTATACATGATACAATTGTAACACTTCGTCTTTCCTATGCATTCTCATGTTTATTCACATACTCCTTGCAGCATGTCAATAGCTCTGATAGATTTCCAGCAGGATGTAGCCCATATAATGAAGATGTGTTGTTTGACCCTTGTGTGTCAATAGCCTGACAGATGAGGGACATCGACGAGCACAGAGAGTCGTAACGCTGCCCGGGTATTGTGATATCGAGCTAAGGAACGTCGGAGCAACATCATGTCTTCGCGCCGGCTGAATATCACAACCGGCTACCTATGGCGGGCTACATGGACCGGTTACCGTTTGGTTGGATAGGAATGTCGCATATACCAGGGTCGGATACCGAAGTCCGGATATCCATGACCAGATAACGAGGTTGCGCTGATAACATGTTATTTTTTCTAGGCAGAGAACTTGTTGAAACGTTATATAATCTTACTATTCATTTTCTAAACCATATGTTGTCTTTCAGAGTTAGGGGTAGAAAGGTGTTCTTAAGATGACCCTTGTGTGTGCTGAGTTTATTGTAAAATGCATCACCTCTTTTACTTCGGTGGCTCATAGTTTTCGTGGTCGGCCTCAATGGTTCACTGTATCTGTGTAGCATAGCTTGCTATGATATGATGGTAGTCTGCTAATGTTTGTTGTGCAAACGGTTTAATCTGTTGTATTTTAAAATATAGATTGGTGTAGTGCCAGGTATTTCTCTTTGCTATAATATATGTGCATATACATGCATACATTAACACACCACATTTCTCTTATATGTTCAGTTGACTGGGCTGGCTCGATAAGTACAAAGGATACCCCGTCATATTTAGTTGATGGTAGTAAGAAAAGTTGCAATACAGACCCGGCATCAACGTACGTGAAAGTGTATGTAAATGTTGCAGTCCCTGTATCATGGATTCGGATACACGTCAACGACCAGAGTAGAGTATAGCATGTAGTTACTGATGTTGTCTTATGTATTCATATTTAATACTCTATGTACTCGTTTGTGAATTGAACATGATGATAGTGGTGCAGTATCTTTGGAGGCAGAGATGTGGTTTTATAGAACAATATTAAAAGCACCGTGGAGAAATATAAAGTGTAATGAAGATATTTTTGAAAATGTTCTTTGAAAAAAGCTTTTCCGCTGCTTATCCGCATCAGAAAGAGACAGTCTTCATTTTAGGACACATCATGAGAAGAAAGGTGGAACGCAATGTAGCAACAGGGAAGTTGAAAATCATTGTGGTAGTGGAATACCAAGAGAGAAGATGCTTGAGAAACTAGCATTGTTGCATGGGTGAATATCAGTCTCGTAAATCATTGACAGCAAACACAATCGAAGGTTGTGAGCAGACATGTTAAACAACGCCCCGAGAAGAAGTAGATGCTGATGTGAACTGGTAGCTCTTGGCAGCACATAACGTTTCTGATGAGGTACATCTCTTCTTGATTGTACTGTAGATGCCAAGACTGAATAATATAATATATACATTTCGATATTTTTTTTATTTAGAAAAGTCATAATCTAGCAAGTGAGATTTGAACGTGATTCCCTCAGATGGCACCGACTCGACTCACAATTTGATGCAATATGTTTTCTGTTTTCTTGTACGTTATAGTGTTAATATGTTTGTTGTTCTTGTGGAATTTAGTTATATTTGCAGTGCGTGTGTATTGTTACTGTCTGTATATTTTTTAAGCAGACCTATACACATAGTATCTTGGAAATAGTCACGTTGAATGTATTGACTAGAATCGCATCTTTTGTTGGGATGCCGTGTGCTCGAAAAATCAAGTACACGTTGACATCGCTCACCCCTACGGTAACGAATAAATGATACGGGTTATCTTCACTTGACTTTTAATAATTTAATCAACGCTCTGATACGCAATTTTTTATTAGTAAAGGGATGAAATTTAAAAACACAATGTATGAACGAAGGTTTAGTGTACTTTGCATTTCTGTCAATGCAGAAGCATATTAGTGGGTATAATGTTTGAGAATAGTATAAATTCTGAAACAGAGATGTCATGACAGGTTCACCCACACAATTCCTGACGTGGTATTTATTCAAAATTTTAGTAAACTTTCTTCACATATATGAATGTTTATATTGTCCATGTGGAACAACATAATACCGACCTATAACATGCTTTCGTTCGAACATTTAAGCGCAGTGTATCATGAAAAGCTAATATAACTTATGCATATATAATGAGTTACAGAAACTGTACAGAAACTAATGACGTAATCATATTAAAAGTAAGAATATGTTTTCTCACAAAATTACATGACAATATGCATTCTACGGAGACCCATTTACACCAGATTCGGAAAAATTTTATAAGTTCGTGTTATTGTGTTTCACATACACTGACAGAAGATATACGAAGTCTGCTCATCTTTCGTGCAATTCGTTAGTAGGCCTGTCATCGTATAAATGCAGTCATTAATTATGATGGATTTGTGTATATTCTGTGCATCAAAAAAGTATGCTGTCTTTCTCAACAGTAATATTTACTCGGTGCATGTCAGTGTCATAATAATATTCATTTCTATGACACCTTTATGGTTACTGTTTTAAGAGGTTTGGTACAATTGTACTAGTAGATGTATGTGATCATGTTTATGTGGAGTCTAGAGATTGCATTTATCAGTACCAGACAGTGTGTGAGTTTTCGTAAATACATGTGTATGTAAGGGAACAGTGGACATTCAATGACTACACAGAAAGAATAGGTAATGAATACAAGTTATTATTTATGTTACGATTCAGTTATATAGAAATATATTTGTCAGTAAGCAAATAAACAGACTTGCAGGTTATCGCGAATCACTCTTGCAGTTGTGAAGTAGCGAATACGTGTTGTGTTTGGACATGTAATGAGACATTTCCCATGTTCTAACATTAGTTTGCAAAGAACATTCCACGGAGAAAGGATAACGGACGTCAACAGAAAATCCTGGACCGATAACAACAAATTAACATATTATTGTTTTCACACTCCACGAAATGGTTAAGGAAATATATGTTTGGTGGGCTATCTGTGTTGATGTTTACTAGCGGTATTAGCCGGCTATGGCGCTGATATTATTTTTATTAGTATTATTATTATTATTATTATAAACGCATCTTCCGGTATATAGTACTAACAATCGTATTTCTGAAGACCTAGTTGCTCCATGCAGAACAATGATATGTGTTTATTAGATTGGTTACTAGATAGTGATGTAAAATGAGGTCTCGGTGGTGGAACTGTTATTCAACAGTTTCACACACTATACCTCGGACAAATTTGTAATCGGCTTGAAAGCCAATCATTAAATTAATAACCGTCGATACAAACTTTGTGTCTACAAACTTAGCAATAGTAATAAAGTGTACACATCAAAATGATTAGCCGTAAAGGGCGGTCATTCGTCTGGCAGGGTACTGCATATTAGTTCGTTGACTGATGACTCTAATAACATCCAACTGCTGACTATATAATATGCCACTGCTGACTCTATAACATGCAATTGATGACTATAACATGTTACTGGTGGATCGCTGTATGGATCTGTGCGTTGATTAGTCCTAATCGGCACGCCTAACACCTGGACGGGTTACTAGCACATAGCGATATAGATATAATTTACATAATGTTAGACTATTATGTGCAGGTTTCATGATATTCAGATACACGTATGCAAGTAAGTTTAAGAGTGTCGATGACAAATTGTTTTTCAGCAATATACTAGGTAAATAGTGAACACTAATTAAACAAAATGTAAAAATGAAAGCATTATCACAAATAAATTGGTCGACATGCATTTAACAGTAGTGGCGCTATTGTTACGATTATGTATGTATATGCAGGTATTGTGATTGAGACACGCATTCAACACAAATTTGGGAAAATGAGAACGAAATAAAACAAAACAAAAAGAAAATAATGCATAATGAATAAAAAAGAAAAGGTCACAATCCCCAACATCCAAATAAATAGATGATATGTATTAAGACCAAATGGCTAACATTTTATGATGATACATACACTTTCAACCATGGTAATATGCCTTGATTATTGATTATAAACTAGTATTACTGTTCATAGGACATTCCATAAATGTTCAGCTCGACAATCCGTAATATTTCTAAAACCCAAAAGTATATAAGCTCAATATTCATGTCAGTTGTTTGTTGTGAACTCTTCGGGTCTTTCGAGTGAGGATACACTTTCTCCTATCCCCCTTGATCACTTCCAATTTATCATTCTCTGGTCATGTGCATTGCTTTTTTTAAAAAAAAAATATCTTCTTCATTGAGTACTGTATTCATAGCTGTTCAGCCCGGACTCTGCTCATTACTTTGCTACGCACTATAGCTGTACCCACCACTGTGTTTGCTCTTTTGTTGTCTCTGACTCCAGCATAACCATGCCAGTGACCCATGAGTTGCTATCCTCTCAACGTGTGACATATACTTTTCAGAACGTAGTCTTCGTTATGGACCATCTGAACACCTCACGATCCTGGGTGAGTTGACCTGCCTCCTCCAGGAAAGATGTTTAAACAGTCAGACACATGATTTGACCATTGTCGTCTTGCGCGCCCTCTTCCTATAGTGCCATTTACTCTGCCTTCTCCTATTAGTATGTCCATATTGATATTTCTCTTTAGATGAACTAATAAAGTTCAGATTTCGTGTTATGATGTTATTTAGGAGCCAACCCTTTTCGATATTTAATGAATATAATACTAAAATAATATACACATATGTTATACTCTACGATTACGTATTTATTGTATCACTATAGTCTTGATATAGTCATTCGTTTCTCCGTTGCTGGTCCTGAAAATAAGAACTAAGAAAATCACCACTATTTAACTTCCATGCATGTCGTAAAAGTTGACTACTTAGGTTAGCTGCGTAGATGTGGGTGCCCAATTGCATTCATGGTAACATATACCAAGAAGTCGTGCTCATTTCGCATGTATCACTTCAAAAGACACAACTGATCTCGTTCTCCGGACTGCATCTTGCTAATCTACAGAAGTTTGAGAAGTAACTCGAAAAAAGAAGATGTAATTAATACTTATACTCCCGCCTAACTGGGGTCTTTGTTACCTCTAATATTTTATGGTAGTGTGTCCTGATATAACATAATTTGACTTTGTCCACTGATTGAAAGCGGCACGACTCTCCAAAAGAAAGGCAAACTCATTAACTACCTACCTACGTCTAATGAATGATGTCGTATGTATTACAGCATCTTCGGATCTTAAAGTATGTTTTTAAAACAACTCCACCTGCATTCATTGTATTACATAAATATGTGGAGTACATATGTTCATGAAATATCGACATATATTTATGAAACAGCACATATCCATAGTTTCGTGGTCAGGATCAACGGCCGACATCCATGTGAGAATGAGAGACGATTTTTCCTGAAAGTCAAGTTGATTGTCGACGTGACCTGTGATGGTAACATTCTGGTTACCGAAGTTATGATTGAAGGTCTCATAGCGGCGAGTATCTGCTCTGTATACATCAGTCCAGGTTAGCAAGGGATGCATTAGTATATATGCTGAAATAGTCATCGAACACAATTATATTGACATTTCTCTCACACTCACTCACTCCCTCACACACTCATTGAATGCCAAATTTCCCTTCTCGTTATCACACGCACATATACAGATGGGTCGGTTGAGAGAATCATCAGAAGTGCCTGGACCTTCACGGCTCAATTGGGTTTGGGGGGGGGGGGGTATATAAGTGAAGAAAGTGATGCAGAAAGTGAAAGAAAGTGATGCATTCGCTCAGGCGACAAGCATGGCAATGGGGATTTTGGCAGTAACCAACGCTTTACAATCGGTCTGATGAGTAATCGTAATATGTGTAATCGACAATCATGCCTGCATACTCAGTGACTCGATGCGCATGATTGTGAAAGTTATTCTTCATCACTGCAATGGGATGTTCTTGTAGTTCCTCTTCACCACATCCATGAGATGTTATTGTAGTTCTTCTTCACCACATCCATGAGATGTTCTTGTAGTTCTTCTTCACCGCATCCATGAGATGTTCTGCTAGTTCTTCTTCACCACAGCCATGAGATGTTATGTTAGTTCTTCTTCACCACATCCATGAGATGATCTGTTAGTTCTTCTTCACCACATCCATGATATGTTCTGTTATTTCTTCTTCACCACATCCATGAGATGTTCTGTTAGTTCTTCTTCACCACATTCATGAGATGTTCTGTTATTTCTTCTTCACCACATTCATGAGATGTTCTTCTTGCCATGCGATATTATTTCATTTTATTGTTACTGGATGACTCAGAGACAATAAAATCAAGCTTGAACCCTCTTAATAAAATGCTCATTATTGAACCCTCTTAATACAATGCTCATGCCTTTAAACCTCTTAATCCCACCGAAGACGGATGTGTCGGGCCATTGGCGCAAATAAAACGGCGACACAACGCATTTCCATTCTCTGGACTATATCCTGCTGGAAATCTAAAAGGGCCATTGTCCTACTGCAATATAGATCCAGCAGGAGTTTGAGAATGAACGCTGAAGAAGAAGAAGAAACCTCTTAATGCCCTGCTCATATGTGATTTCGATGGTAGAACATCATAGGCATGGAAAGATAAACATGAAATGTGAATCTGTCAATGGCAAGAAGACAAAACGAAGTAATGTAAAGTATACATTTGAAAGACAAAACGAAGTAATGTAAAGTATGCATTTGAAAGACAAAACGAAGTAATGTAAAGTATACATTTGAAAGACAAAACGAAGTAATGTTAAGTATACATTTGAAAGACAAAACGAAGTAATGTAAAGTATACATTTGAAAGACAAAACGAAGTAATGTAAAGTATACATTTGAAAGACAAAACGAAGTAATGTAAAGTATACATTTGAAAGACGAAACGAACATACGATATCAATTCAGGCATATATCTTTTTTGAGGTCACGTAAGGTAACACTAATAATAATAACAAACCTAATAATTAGAATAAGGCAACCATGCCGTCTAAGGATCGTAGGGGTGCCTACTGGATAAATCAGGATTTCAGGGGTGCCACACTGGATACATCAGGATCGTAGGGGTGCCACACTGGATACATCAGGACAAAAAGCACAGCTGTAAATTTTTTATTCAGCAGCCAGACATGTGTATACAACTCACATCGCAACCATTTCTTGATGTTATCAATTCGGTAGTCTCTCTATTCTACCCTTCTCCTTCTACACTCGACTGGTCCTTGCACAATAATTTTATGAAGGAATTCGTGTCTCTTTAAATATCCAAATCAATAAATTTACGCAATTTCAACACTGCCAAAAGTGTTTCTTCATGCATGTCTGTTTATGTGCTGCTGGATACAGAAATGTGTCTCCTGCTTTATATAGCTAATTCTTAACACGCGTCTATTTTCACTTGTTTTCCAAAGCCAGAATCCTTATTGTGTGTGTCTGCATTGACTGTCCACTTCTCACTTCCTTATGGCATTATACTTAGCACTATTGATCTGAATTGATTGATCTTTGCTTTAATACCGTTCTCGTTTGTTTAAATCATATTCAACCGTGGCATTCATCGCCATCTCGAGTCCTAGCTTAAATCTCGAGTCCTAACTTAAATCTCATTTCCATCTCGAGTCCCAGCTTAAATCTAGAGTCCTAGCTTAAATCTCATTTCCATCATGTCATATTTGCGACCTGGGACAATTCAGGTGCTAAATCCCTCAACGATGGGACCGTTTAACTGGAAGAAGCAGTTACCAATCTCTGGAAAATAAAGTAATCAAAGTATAGCATGTGAATTAATGATGTGTGTGCATGGACATTATATATAATACTCTTAACATGCATGTGCAGTGAATTGGAAATGAAATTTATGAGCTAAAAAAGAGTCATTGAAAAGTGTGTATGTTTGTGATTTAGTGAGCACCATAACTCAAAATATGGTTTCTTATTGCCGTTACGCGCATGGGCGGGAGATGTGAGTTTCCTCTGTGAGATGCATCTCTTTCTTAGTCTTCCCTTTGCTCTGTAGTTACCATGTTGATTAATATTTGAAGCAGCATTATTCTGTCTCTATGTTATTTATGTTTACAAGAAGACTTATTGGCCCTTGCGTACGAATATGCATATTATGTGTATGTGTTCCAGAGGATACTTTATACTTGTACGGGATGTTCGTTGGTGTTGTAATGGTCCGTGTTCCGACTGGTCTGTTCTCAGTGACTTGAGTACACAGGCTGAAAGTCTTGACGAGACCACATCTTATTTGAGGATGTGGTTGGCCAAGTACGGAGAACCTGTTTACTTGTGTTGCAAAGCGATTCCGTGCTGCTAGAACAGACCTGGTTCAATTCCCGTTAGATGTAAAAATAAAATACCCACCGTTTTGTAATGTTGCACGCTTCTACATAAAGGGGTTTCCAGAACGGACTACCGTCTGTCTCTTGAACCTGGGATATTTAGGGATTCATATTTAGGGATTTTCACAGAAAATCAGAACATATATTTTAGTAATAGAACTATAGCAAACCTGCTTGCAAACCTATCCTTGTGGATGTTACAAGAAAAATGAGTCATAATTACGTTTACACATATGCATTTACACACATACACAAGAGAATGCTATTATTTTAGGCAGTCTCCACATTTGTGAACACGTTTCTCTGTGATTTGGCATTGTGATGTAATCACTTAAAGAGAGTGCACATCTACTTTATATACGCCATGTTTAACATTACTTATTTCCTATTATTAACACAATAATTTTGCTATTAAATGCAACAATTGTAGGCCGTAACGTCGCAATACTACAGGAAGCAAGTCAATCAAGCACACATCTAGCGCATGAACATCTCAATTTTGCACATCATGCTGTTGATGGTAATGTGGACAGAGATTATAACAAAGGATCATGTACTCTCACAGACGCAGAGGTTGCTGCATTTTGGCGACTAGACTTCAACAGACCACAAGTTCTACGCAGAATTAACGTCATTAACAGAAACAGTATGTCCATATTAACTATGTGTTACTGTTTTAAACATTCATATATGTGTATATATATATATATATAGGAAAAGAGCCAGGGGTAGACCAAAACAAACACTCAGAAGACAAATGTCCAAATACTGCTACAATGTCTATTTGAACAGTTAATGATGTATTAACAATGCTAACACATATCCTTTGAAAAATACCTAGGATAATACTTTTTTTCCCATAAAATCCCGCATATAATCTCAGACCATATAAGTAAATATATATTAGGGTAGTTCGCCTGAAATGGTAGTGCGCACAAAAATACTCAAAAAAAAACAAACTGTTCAATTAGCTTGATTCATTAATTACATTGTTGCTATGATCCGTGTGGGAAACATTTTGGAAAAATCCTTAAGGGTGAAGATTATTGTGGCTAAATTCTTATTGAAGGTATTTATTGATATTATTTAAACCGTCCTAAATGCACATAGGAATTACTGAAGCACAATTGGCTATTCATAACCCCAGAGTCCCGGCGACAGCTGAAAACCCCAGATCTAGTGAAAAAACCCCAGCTGCGACGTTCCTGTAAAATGTAAAGTAAAGTAACCCATAGCATTTATTGACGTTGTACTGGTCTGAGATGTTAGCGATCTCACATTTCAGTGGCTCTGCAAATTAAGGCGGTAGCCATCTCCTCTCCCTCGCAGTCTTTACTTCCCGGATTAATCAGGTACCCATTTAAGGCTGGATCACACTGGGAGCCGCTGCGATCTTAAGAAAACAGTGTATATGCCCAGGTTAATGCTGATTGATAGTATCCACAGTTGCCGTTACGTGCATGGGCCGAAGCTGTTAGTTTCCTTTATGAGATCCATCTCTTTCTCGGTCTTCCCTTTGTTCTGTATCCAGCTGATTGTTTGTTATAAGCTCTCGGTTGTAATTGGCTTGTCCATTCTCATAAGATGGTCAAACCGCTTTATCTGCTGACGTTCTATATATATATACACGGTTTTAATCCTGAATTTTTTTCTGATATTCTTGTTTCTTACTCTGTTGAGTTTAGTGATCATAGCTGCTTTTCTCAAACTTTTCATCTCACATGTGATGATTTTTTTTTCTGTTAGGGCGTGTTAAATACAATGTTTGACACTTGTAACAAACTGTTGGTATGAAAATTGCATTTATTTTCTCTCTATGTATGTCCATATTGATCTTTGGATGTAGGAGTAATGGTGAAAGTTAATGTCACTGTTTGCTTTCTGGCATCGTGATTTTATTTTTTAAGCTAGTTTCCAATTTTCTGAAAAAAGGAAAGAAAAAAAAAACATTAAACAAAATGTTTGTTTCACTGCTGATTAGCCTTTTATGATATCAATTGTTGCTGGTGACGTGTTGATTTTCATAAACTTACTTATTGGTATGTTTATTTTCATGTTATACTTCTTACAAGCTGTTGACATTGTATCTGTGTGGATTAGCATGTTTTCTACGTCATTGTATAGCAGGCTTTGATCGTCAGCAAACAGAAGCCCATTCATTTTACTTGTGCTTTTCATCTACTGAGTTGTCTGCATTGATTGTATTTTCCTCTTATGTGATGTTTATATGATGCATTTTCAGTTTATATGTCACGGCTGAACGGTTTCAATTTGGTGACATACTCTGAAAATGGCAACGAAACTAACAGGTTTACAGAACAATCAGGTTTTCTTCAAGCAATATTCAAAATTGATTTACATTCAAAAATACCCACAACTTCCATTCTAATTATACATAACGAGCACATCTCATTAGCAGATCGATATTTGACTCTGTGCGAGGTAGAAACACTTGGAGGTAAGTTCAACTTTTTTTCTAATATATATATTCTTTGATATAAAGGTGGATGTGTTGCTGATACATTGGCATGTACGAGAGGATATACGAGAGTGTCAGTGTGCATGAGCGAAAATATAAAGGGAGGCACAGAAAATGTTCAATAACGAGAATGCTTGGATAACTATACATAATGAGAATGTAACAAAAGGGAAAGGGCACTGTAATAAATTACATAACAATTTTAATATGTGTTTGGAATCTATGTGGGGGAGTGAGGGAATATACAATTAGGGAATTTATGAAAACTAGGATAGGCTCATAATTAAGCTCCATAATTGTATGCTAGCGAATACATATATATATATATACTACATTCATTTATAAATATTTGTGATTTGTGTATTTATATGTATGTGTGAGTGTGTATGTGTGTATATGTGTGTGTGTATGTACGTATAGGTATGTGTGGTGTATGTATATCTATGATGTATGCATCATAATTATTGATAGTTATATTGTTTTAAAAAAAACAAAGCAAAAAGAAACAACACAATAGTAATTTATTTAAAAAAGTAACTTAAAGAGCTGTGAGTATATATATATATATATATTTACTTTTTTATATACCTATTTTTATATACCTCTTTTGTATGTAACATAATTAGTGATACATTATATTGTTTTAAGGGTATGTAATGATGGAGGGAGACGTGTGTAATCATGCACGGAGAAGGGTGTGTAATGCTCTAGGTACACGTGTGTATCATGCACGGAGAAGGGTGTGTAATGATGGAGGGAGAAGTGTGTAATCATGCACGGAAACGGTGTGTAATGTTGGAGGGACACGTGTGTAATCATGTACGGATGTGGGCGTGTAATGCTGAAGAAAGACGTGTGTAATTATGCACGCTGAAGGGTGTGTAATGCTGGAGGGACACGTGTGAAATCATGTACAAAGAAGGGCGTGTAATGCTCGAGGGAGATATGTGTAATCATGTACAGAGAAGGGCATAAATGTTGAAGGGAGACGTGTGTAATAATGTAAAGAGAAGGGCGTGTATTGCTGGATGGACTCTGTGTAATCATGTAGGGAAACGAGTGTAATAATGTACGGAGGCTGATATTTCGGCATACACTTAATACGAATGATAATACGAATCATAACCCGTTAGTTATGTAGCAATGCCATACTGGAGACACCAGCACAGAAATCGCTTCAAGCATCTCTGTTTCACCAAATGGACTTCAATGATTTGATAGTGAGAACATACCATGATTTCTATTTTATAGTGTAGATATTGAGTTGCGATATGAGTATTTGTTGAAACTTTAACTAAAACTTTGTTACAGAGACAGTGTGTCCTAAAGGAAAGTACGGGTTGTGGTGCCATAAGAAATGTTGGTGCAAAAAAGATGAACTATGTAGTATGGTAACTGGCGCGTGCGCACCAGGATGCGAGATCGGTTTTTATGGCACCAACTGCACATCAATTTGTAGTGACCATTGTAGCGGGAATAGCTGTACAGACAGCGGCGAATGCATACAATGTGCTCCTGGATATAGAGGAAAACAGTGTGACATAGGTATTATGTGCATATGTGTCTACTTTGTAAATATGTAATTTTATTTTGCGAATAGAGTATATATTTTATTATTATTGAAACTTTGGTACGTGTGGTTTATTTGAATGTGATCATGTAGGATACACGCCAACAATGATGTGAATTCACCGCTAGAAGAATCCTTAATCATATTTAGAGATGACATTATTTTGTGTCATACGAGGATGTGTAATGCTACCATATGTGTTTTATATGTATATATAATGTTATATTTGAATTATAGAGAACATGCCATAAATAGCAATAGAGAGTTGATATCTTAATTTTCTGAGTTATGCTACTGATACAGTGCTGATCGAAGGGAGTGAACAAAAAATGTAGACCCTGTTAGATATAACAGTGGAAAAGACTGAAAATAATACTGCAATCTAAAATTTAGGACAACAGACGTAATGGTTATTTCACAAAAATTAACATCGACACAATGCAGTAATAATATGAATGATGCAAAATTATATCATGTAGATAAAGCCAAGTATGATTTCATAATTTTACCATCATATGCCCGGTGCTCCAATGAGCGAGATAGCACACGCAAAATCATCGTGTTTTTTTTATGAAACAGAAACATTCTACGGAATGAAGTACTGTCAATACAAATTCCCATTTGGGTGATATTACGTTATTTAGAACCAAGTTTTCTTTATGGATGTGAATTTATATAGTACACACACTAGCCCAATGTTAGATGCAGAAAACTAAGAAGTGGTTATGTAGAAATATTGTGGAAATTCCGTGGTCAGCAACGAAAAATAATTGAGTGTTCCTAAGAGATGCTAAAGTAAAATGTATATAATATAGTAGACTTTTTCTGTCAATAATGCAGGAACGCTCTAAAAATAGCGCATTACGTCACGGAATTCCATGCGACATCCAATCAAAACGATTGGTACTATCACGTTATTAAACGCACACTACATTTTGTATACACTTGTTATTGATGCGCAAACAGGTAAACGTCTGTATCAGTGTGGGGTTAAAGTTATATAAAATGCATTTTATTTAAAATATGCATATAGTTTAACTTTAAATTGTGCATGAAGATGATCAAATCGCTAGAAAGCCTTAAACAACAAAAAAGCAAAATATCGAAAAGCTAAATGGCAAAACCATAAAACATACATTGGTAATAAGATAAATTATCTGCCTTCTGTGACTCTTGAGGTGAAGCTTGATCAAATTTCTTACATTATGAAGAAGATGATTGAACCATCAAGATAGCAACAATTATATCTCATGGAACAAAAACCATCAGCCATAATCATTGTATAGCTGATATGTAAGTTTTGGAAGCATGTAATTATACACGCATTCTTCTTCATCATCATTCATTCTAAAACTCCGATGGATCTCCTTTGTAGCAGGACCATTGTTTTACTAGATTTCCAGCAGGATGTAGTCCAGAGAATAGAAATGTGTTGTGTTGCAGTTGGGTTTGCGCTAATGGCCTGACAAATCCTTCTTCGGCGGATACCCATATGAGAAGATATTCTACACATAGAAAAAGCCGCACACATTCTTACCTGCGCTTATCCAATCAGTGTGATTATGTAATGTATCCAAGGACATAAAAATATAGCAGGACATGGAGTATCGGTTCGACTTGAAAAAGAAGCTCTTCAAAACACAAAAGCAAAGACATTTTATTATGAAGACTATCAAACAAATTCTCAGAAAAGATGGGCTGACTGCTCCAGATGCTTTTACTGAAATGACGGGGCCAAAGAACAATGACAACATAAAACAAACAATTCAAAAAAAAACCACAAATCCATTATCTTTCAGTGTCGAATAGGACATGCAAGGATCATCATAAATTTAAACCGTATCAAACACAGCAACTACCCACTTGTACACACTGCTCTCGTCCCAATTTTTACTGTGGAAATCCTCCTTATTGATAGCCCTTAGATTTCAACTGCAAGGAAAAACGTCTACATACATCATTAACAGTCACTAACGTATTGTATGGATCTCTAAATCATCTTCAGAAGCACTGGGCTTTTGTTTAAAGTGTCAATGTGCTGACAATAGTCGAATTACGCATCAGCATTTGGATACAAAGGCTCATTTCATCTGTTGCGACTTATAGTTAGTCGTCTGACCATTATCACTGCAAACTTGATATGTCATTAGTTGCTCAATGACAGTACCGGTCTTATGCTGGTTGACCATCATTCTTCTGCGCCCTCCAAAATGTACACGTCTAGCAACACCGCATTTCAAACACTGATTCTTAATTCTGGATATTGAAAAGAAATTATCAGACACTAGTCTCACTCTGGCATGATATATCTCTTAAGGAATTCACAACGTCAGCACGATCCATTGCCCCATTGTCCTGTACAACAATCGCGCATGACGCCAATTGAGCTGATCTTTTATTGCATCGAACACCCACATGCCCCAGCACGAAAATAAATGTAACCACTTTCAGCATCGCCTTTCTCATGGCCTCAATCCACTGTTCGCGAACGAGACCCACGTGTACCTTCCTAATTATACTTATAGAGTCACTCAAGATGTTGACCTACGTTACATTCTGCATGCATACCCTTTCGAATTCCATGGTCACCTCCATAGTCCCCATGATCATGCTACTCGTAGTAACGGCAAAGACCCCACTCTCCTATCTGATAGTTTTACCTGCGCACTGAGCTGTAAAAGCCCAAGCAATGCGAACATGTCTAATCACATATCTATCAGCGTATATAATCACATCCCCCTCTTTGACATTCTCACTGGCTACAGTCTGCACTTCTTTCTCTACAGTTGTAGGACACCATTATCTACATTCCCTGGTTAGTGATATTACTACTCTCAAATGAGTTTCGAAATCTGTGGGTAGACTTATCCATTCCGCACCTGCCGCCACATCTTGTAATCTGAGCATGCTTTGTATGACATCTTCATCACGTAAAATCCACGACTTCCCTCTCTTATGTCTTTTACCTTTAATGTTCTGTATTTCGGAATGCACCGAGTGTTTTTTATCGGCATTTATTTAAAGGTACTCCCGTGCACGGGAATACTGAAATATGTGCTCAGCTGTTGGACAGCCAAGTAGGTATCGCATAGCTCTTGTCGATGTGTCTCTTGTGCATCCCTGTATGATACGAATTACTGCATTTTGAATTATATCTAGTCTTTTGATATGAGTTTGTCTAAGAGTCAGAATTGCCAGTGCATACCCCATCGAGACCAGAACCGTGCAGAGGTGATGGGGCTTAGTTCTTCAGGGGCAGGAAACTAAGATTGTTCGGGCAGTCCCACTCGAGCAGGACCATAGTCCTGTCCAAGTAAGCAGAGTGCTGAAGACGGAGGCATCCAGCCAAAAGGTGCACAGATAATCAGGATGCCACGCACAAAACACAATGGAAACATGTCTACATCTATAAATAATTATGGTGCTTGCCCAGTGGCGGACGTTCAGGCTGGGACGGTGCTGGGCCCTATACCTCGAAAGGGCCCAACTTCAGTTACTGGAAGTCCTTCTCAATTGCCCCGAGGAGCCAGGAGGCAAGGGAATAGAGCTACTGGCCAAACAAAGAAACGACCAATAAAAATAATGCACTGGAATGCTGAGGGTGTCAACAATAAAAGAGATGGATACAGCAAAAAATTGGAACTTGAAAATGTCCTCAGTGAAGAACAAGTTAGTATGTGCTGTATCCAAGAAACACACCTCAGCAGCGACATAGCCTTCAAAGACAGAGGCTACCAGTGCTACCGGTCTGACAGAAAGGACAGGCGAAAGGGTGGAATTCTGACACTTGTTAAAAACAATATCAGCGCATGTCAGCTGGAAGTATATATGGAAGGGGCAGAATACCAGATGATCCACCTAACAACAGACAGTGCAGAATTCCATCTCCTGAACTACTACTGCCCAAATGATAAACCATTGGCACTAGGCACAATTTCAGACAAAGAGAGACTTATGGTGTGTGGTGACTTCAACATCCACTCTCAGAGCTGGCGCTACGATCATATCGACAAGAGAGGGGATGAACTTGAGATCTGGCAGGATGAAAATAATCTCATCCTTATTAACCAGCCAGCAGACTCGCCAACCTTCTACTCGAAAGCATGGCACACCATCTCTACACCGGATCTGGCATTCCACTCACCAGGCTTGGAATGGAACATCACACGTGTTGTTGGAAAGCAGCTTGGAGGTAGTGACCACAGACCAGTATTTCTGGAAATCCACAATGAATTTACCAAGGACAGCATCACGCTCACTAGGTGGAACTATAAAAGGGCAGACTGGAAAATGTACCAGCATTTAACCAGTGTTCTAGCTAAGGACATGAACTTGGACAAAGACATCAATAGAGCAGTGAGTGAATTTAATAGATGTATACTACATGCTGCTAGTAAAACCATACCCAGCGGGGCACGCAAAAACTACAAACCCTACTGGAATGATGAACTGGAAAAGCTGCAACATGAGATGGAAACATCTAGACAGCAGGCTGAGAACAGACCTAGCCAAGAATATCACAACAAATATCAGCAAACAAAGGCTAAATTTCAAAGAGCCAAGTAACAAGCCAGACGGAGCAGCTGGAAAGAAAAAAACAGAGTCGTTGAACCTAGAAAGAGATACTAGGAAATTATGGAAACTTGTAAAACAACTAAATGACGAAGGTACAGGGAGAAATACCAGGATCACACTTTATAAAGATAGAGACATTTTAACAGGTAAACATGCAGCTGATTACTTTGCAGATTCCTTTGCAGAAGACAATAACGTCAAAGTCAGCCCAGACAAACAATAGGAGGTTCGAGAGAACCAGCAAAACATTGGACAAGATGAACCTATACCTGAAGTCATGGAGGCACCAATCACAATGAGAGAACTGGAGCATGCAATATTCAAATTGAAAATTAAAAAGTTCCCTGGAGCTGATGGAGTGTCCAATGAAATGATTAGAAACCTGGGAATTGCAGCAAGAGCAAAGCTACTGCAGATCTTTAACACAAGCTGGTCCACAGGTAATGTACCACAGGCGTGGAGAGAAGCAATGCTACATTCTGGATTATATTCAGTATTTATATCTGAGTTCGGCTGAGCGTCAGAATTTTCACTGCATATTCTACGACAGACATCACTAAACCCTGGCATAAAAGAAATGACAACCTCTACTCACACATACGAATTATAAGGTGAAAATAACTAATGTGTTTCATCTGTTGTAGATACTGTTTCCTTTGTACTTTTCAATGATATGATTGGATGTGTATCATTCTTTACCATTCATCGGAGAGTCACCAGGACACTATTTTCGAGAATTAAAACTTCTTGGGTTTCACCACTTCGTAAATCCATTGCTACTTTGCAGTTAGGACCTGTACGTCCAAAGGTTAGCGGAGAGAAGGTAACGGGAATCCACTATCAAGGAAAGTCATATTTATGCATGTATATTTCTACATGTGTATTCCAGTATGAAAAGTAATAACATAAAAATATCAAAATGGAATGTAAGAACCCTATACCAGACCGGGAAAAAAGAGATTGTCAAAAACGAGATGGAGAGTGTGGAAATTAATATACTTGGAATGAGTTAAGTTAGATGGACAGAGACAGGAAAGATAAAATAAAAAATACACATATTCATAAATTCAGGAGGAGATAAACACGAAAGAGGAGTAGGATGATAGTTAAGCATATCAGATATAATACTAATAGTAAAAATAAAAGGGAAACAAATATATATATATATAAATATTATACACGTATTCGCTCCAACATCAGACAGCTCAGAAGAAGATATACAATTATTTTATGATGATTTGGAAAGTGCAATGAAACAGACAACTTGACATGCATGCAGTCTTGTCATTGGATACTTTAATGTAAAAAGTGGACAATTACAAAAAAAACCAAAACACAGATGCAGTCGTGTAATATAGATTAGCTGAAAGAAATGAGAGAGACAACAGGTTACTAGAATGGGCAAAAGTGCATAATATGACCATAGGTAACACATGGTTTAAACAACCCCTAGATGGTTGACAACATGGAGAAGCCCATATCATACGACTTTTAATCAGATAGACTAAAATTAATGAAACAATTGATAACCTGGACTCTTCTTCTTCTTCTTTCTGTCCTCATGTACCTTTCGGTGTTGAGGGGAGAGTGAGTGTACGGTCTTTTGCCCGTCTATTTGCCTCTTCTGCTGTTATATTTCCGAGTGTCTCTAATACACTATATATCCACCTTTTACCAGGGCGTCCAATAGGTCGACTGTTTTCGTATCTTTTGTTAAGTGTTTTTTTAATAATACGTTGCTTTTTCTGTCTGGTTATGTGGCCGTACCATTTAACTTGTGGTTTCTGCATGTATTATATTGTTGACTTGATCCCTAATTGTTTCCTTAGTGCTTCATTCCTGATTTTGTCTCTCAAGCTAACTCCAATCATACCTCTCACACATTTATTTCAGTGATGTTAATCATATGAATTGTTATAGAATCTAATGTCCAAGTGTGACACTGATAACACAATGTTGGTAAGAAAATGGTGTTGAAACTTGCATCCTCTCCATTAAAGTTTCTTATTGAGCACTTTGTGTCTAAAGCCCTAATTTAAAAAGAATCTAACTAAGTCAAAACAAAGTAAGTCATTGTTTGTCGTCAAAGTCTTTCTACAGGTCTCTCTCCGCAGCGTGCAACAAATACAACCGAGGAACGCTCACCACAGGATACGACTGGCAATATGGACAATTTTTGGCATAATCGCAAGCACGGTTTTCAAACTCCCTCAGACATTAGTGTCACTCTTAAATTAAAAGCAATACCCCCGGAAAAAAGGTCTTGAAGAATGATCACATTGTAGAAAGATGGACATAATATATAGAAGAGCTTTATCGAGAAGAAAGACTAGAACTAATAGAAAATTCAATAAATTGTGAGGGACCACATATACTAGATTAGGAAATTATAGATTCTATAAAACAAATGAGAATAGAGAAAACAACACGCCCTGATACTATTTCCGTGGAGGTATTAGAGGTGCTGGAAGACAGATACTGGAATAAAAATAATAACACAATTATTGAATGATGTTTATGACAGTGGTTACGTACCTGATGACTTTCTAAAATCAGCATTTATAGCTTTACCAAAGAAACAGGGAGCAACAGAATGTGAAGAATACAGAACAATAAATATTTCCTGTCAAATAACACACATTTGTAAAGGATTATTATGATAAGAGCAGGACAGACAATTTAAGACGAAATAACGGATTAAAATTTAGATTTGTTGAAGGGAAAGGAACACAAAACGAGATATATACATTAAGAACAGTAATTGAAAGATCACAATCATTTCAGAAAGATATTTACTTTTGTTTTATTGATTACACCAAAGCATTCGACAAAGTAAAATACGACCAGATTATCAAAATGCTAGAAGATATTAATATGAACAGTGAAGATCATAAAATTGTGCGCAATATACACTGACAACAAGAAGCAGCCATAAAAATGGATACTATAACTAGTAAGTACACACAAATAAAACAACGTGCATGAAAGGGATGTGTAGTGTCACCAGATTTATTTCCTCTTTACAGCGAGAATATCTTGAGATTAATTAAGAATATGCCAGATATTAAAATAGGAGGAGACAATATCATTAAATTACGTTATGCAGTTGATACCATATTGATCAGAGAAAGCCAAGAACATCTCCAATATCTATTAAACAAGACGGTGATGGAAGGTGAATAACAAAATCGTAGTTGAAACATAAAAAGACAGAGATAATGATAATATCAGGAAATAGTAACCTACCAAATAGGACAATTGTATTAAATTAGATAAACTTGAATTATGTGAATAGTTTCAAATATTTAGGAGCATTACTAACTTCAGATGGTAAATGTAAGATCAAAACTATATGCAAAATATGACAAGCAAATGCAGCATTCCATCAAATGAAATATTATCTATGAAACAAGTCCATATCGATGGATACTAGAAAACGTGTCCACAAATGCTACATTGAACCAGCGCTACTCTATGGAAGTGAAACATGGATAATAAATAAGACATCAAAAAAAAATCATCGGAGGCAGCTGAGATATGGTTTATTCGAAGAATAGTACGCATTCCTTGTACATCAAAGATTGCTAATGAAGAATGCCTTAGAAGGATGGATATGAAAAGATGCATTATTGATAATATAAGAAAAAGACAGTCAACATTTATTGGGCACATAATGAGAAGAGGAGACATTGAGAATATAGTGACAACAGGAAAGGTAAAATGGAAAAGATTAAGTGAAAGATCTAGAGAAAATATATTGTACAGTTTGACTAAATGGCTTCGATTGAGGACACCAACATAGATGATGACATATATGGGAGATCGATGTACATGGAGAAATATGATCGCCAACGCCATTCGGCACGGCACTTGATCATGATAATGCTAATTTGTATATCGACCACAATACACAATAACAACTCACATCCATATACATAATTTCGATAAGGGGTGGGGTTTAAACCCACAATTTCCAACCTACGGGCTTGTGTATAACTAGTGTATCAAGAACGCAAAGTAAGTGTTTTTTCATGTCTTCTTTGATCTTCTTTCTTATAGTATGCGAAAGGGGGCACTTCGGGTTAGAGTGCATGTACACTTGCTCTGAGCACTGCGCCAATGTGTGCCACCACATAACTGGGAAATGTGAGTGTGTTGGTAAATACATCGGATCTCAATGTACAGGTATGACACCGTGAATTGGAGTTTTTAATAGCTATCATACATATGTTTGTGCACTTACACGTACGTGGTTGAGTGTGTGTGCGTACTGTTAGTGTGTGTTGTCTTAAAATATTTAGTGTGTGTTGTTTTAACATGTTTAGGGTGTTTTGTTTTACCATTTTTAACGTGTGGTGTTTTACATATTTAGCGTGTGTTGTTTCAAGATGTTTAGAGTGTATTGTTTTAAAATGTTTATAATGTGTTATTTTAATATGTTTAGCGTGTTTAACTACAAAAAATTGTTTTATTAAGGAGACAGAATTACAGATATAGGCATGTTTAAAGTGAACGAAAGAAGAGGAAGACGTTTAGCGTGTGTTGCTTCAACATGTTTAGCGTCTGTTGTTTTCTTCTACATTAGTTCTCGAGCTCCTGTTGCTAAGAAGGCTTCAGTCCAGAGGACGGAGTGCATGCTATCAAATCGTGGTCTACAATGTAGCTGAGATATATGTACCTTTCGATATTCTGCGCTTCACAAGTAACACTTACATTTACACAATTAATATTTATATTTACACCCGTAACACTTACGTCGAATCTAGTGCCCTGGAATGTAAACACGCCTTCATTCGTTAAAACTCAAAGCCTCAATGACAACAAACAACCCACATTAGGAAATGAGGGCTAGGGTAGGGTTAACGCAATACAAATATCAACGTGAACATACATAAACATGTGTTACCTATTTAGTCAATGGAGAAAAACAGCAACGACACACAACTATGTATGACGTTTCGCCTAAACCTCCCATCAAGACAAATGACATCAAATATAATAAACAATGGACTAAACGTCTGAAAGCACACCGTATGATAGTTGGGGGAGGGGGGTTGAGAGATATTCATTAAGAGACGTGTCCTAGAGAAGAGCACGATCAAATGTGGAGGGGCCCAGAAAATAGAAGACAGACCTAGTATGACGAGAGGAAATTGTGCAAGAGATAGTACTCTTATACATTTATACATACCAAGTGGCATACTCTTTCCAGTTCGTTGTCTTTATCGTGTATACACTGGACACGTCTGTGTCCTGTGAAATCACGCCTGTAATGTCGTCATTGTGGATACTCTGAACTCGTCTCTGTTCTGGAAAACCATGCTTGCATTGGCCGAAGACATGTTCATACCTTCTTCGATGTCGCTGGTACTCTATCTTCTTCATCTTCCTCTTTCTCTCCCACCCGGCACTCAATAATCATATTGGCGAGGTACATATGTATGCATTTCATAATAAACAAACGGTTAGATCGATACGTGTTTGATTATTCTCGATGTTTTCATTGGTCATTATTTATATACTTGGAGTCGAATTTCAGAATATGTCTAGGCTAACAAACATAAAACATAGGCACATAAAAATAATTTTTGTAAATCAGCTTTCATATTCCGTAAATGTGCCTTTAATGGAACCTCGTCAGTCAGAAACTCAATTATCATGCAGTCAAACGGGGACTTGCCCACCCAATAGTTTTCTCAACAGAAATAGTAGAATAATGTGTTTACACTGCACATATAGTTATAGTTGTTTTTAGAGCGTTAGGCAATCTTCAAGTTAGACCAGAAAACGGCGTGTAGAAACCATCAAGATAACATAGAACAGACATGGATGAAGACCATCACTTGTACTACAGGCATGTGCGGTCATGACATAGAAGACTGATGTACTACAGACCTGTGAGCTTATGACACAGAAGACTGATGTACTAGCATTTTGATTATTTCTGTGCGTTTCATTGGACGTCCGTATTTACTCTGAAAGAGACTCCATGTATATAAATAGTGACCAATTGATAGCAAAATAATAATTAAAAACGTAACGAATGTAATCGTCTTTGCTTTGTGTTTGCTTTTTTTAATGGGTATTCCATACTGTAGATGGGCATGCACGGACTTGACATATCCATGGTGACTTATCTGTCCTTGGAAAGACATCAGATGCCCCCACTCCTACGTTTAACGACAAGTGCGGATAATATAAAACATCATGCACCTGCGGAACGACACTACACAATAAGCCACATTCACACAACAAGCCACCTTCAACTATTTCTTTTCGTGCATTCTTCGAAAGTTAATGATGTATAGTTTTAAGACACAAACTAGCAAGTATACCCCGATTTGTCTTATTTGTCCCCTGTTTATATTGTCCCTGCCGACCTGCCAATTGTATTGTTTTTAAGGTCATACATAATTACATTTTATGAGAGACAAAACTCCCAAAGTATGCAACAGAAATAATAGAACAACAAAGAAGTATTTTACTTGTGTCTGTGAAAATGTACGCATATTTCAAGTTGTTATGTGGTTGCCTTGTGGTACATGTTGACTATTAAACAAAATAGCACAACGAAAACTGCATTGTTTTGGTCATATAAAGAGACACAACTGTTTAGAAAGACACTTACTTGAGGACAAAGTACCTCGAAATAGGAGAAAGGGCAGACCAACAAGACGATAAACTGACGACACTAAAAACAACATATATACATTAACAGAGATTGGTTCAGAGAGTCAATTGGTGAAAACAACGTTCTGGAGAGAATGCGTCACATGGCATGCGTAACGACCATCATACATACCCATTGAGGATTCGTTCAGAATGCCTGTATCGAGCACTTTACAATAGTTCAAGACAAACAGAAAATGGCACACGCGGTATCCACACATTATGTTCCGCTTAACAAAACACTTGTCGACAGTATTACTCATATGAAATCATTGTTCCAGTGGTAAACACACGATATTATAACACCACTTGTGAACACGTCACCGAGGCACGATTTAGAATATGATGCCTCGTATAAGCTCAAAACACGCCGTGAAATCTGCGAAATCAACGTATCAGGTCAATTTTATTTTTCTGTGTTTGTTCTTAAACACTTGCAGAACAGCAGGTCGTACTCTTGTGAACTGGGCTTTTTGAGTATGCAGATTATCTACATATATGCGCCTTTGACTTACGTGACACGTACAACGTCGTATTCATTTAATCAACTTTCGCAGTATATTGATGATACCATGAGTGAACAACTAATTGGAGATAAAAATCAATTTTTTGGGGAGAAAGTGTGAAAATTGTCTGCCTTACTTCATTACCAGGTCTTAAAACACATGCTTTTACATGTCTAGTTCATTAGCAGACTTTTAAACAGATGAAATTAACTCGCATACTTATAGTTCATTATCAGACTTTGAGAAGAAATTAGTAAATGTATACCTTTGTTCATTACTAATGACCAGATTTTGAGACACATGTAAGCCGACGTCGTTCAATATCCGATGTTTAGGAATATATTAGAGATACAGTGCAATTTGCTTGTTCTACCATGATTTAATCGATTCGGATCGTGGGCACATTAAGTCCTTTTTTACACCATTTATTATTTTCTATAATAAGATGCATGATTACTGAATATTTCAAGTGTATTAGGTTCAATTTTTCGTGATATGAAAAAAAAAACAAAAAACAAACAACACACGAACACGTGTATGTTCGTGGTATCATTTTTGTCAAACAAGTGTTTGGGTTTTTTTTGGATGTTTTTTTTGACAAATAAGTATATTTTGTTTTACCAATATAGAATCCAGAAATTGGTATTAGTAGCAACACGGAACATTTATTTTTTAACACTAACTAAATGGGAAATTCAATTAGATATAACAATGTAGGTTAATTTTTTTTTAAATGTGTGTTTGGTTACATATATATTTGGCAATATAAATATTTACAACTCAGAATATGTCTAGATCAAATCATTTTATAGTTGTAAATCATATGCCTCAAGTAACCATAGAAATACATCTAGATTTAAAGGGAAATAATCCTGACAATTGTGATAACAAGTGACATATATTTTATTCGAAATGGCATTTGTAAAAAACACTACACTTGTATTATAGCGTTAATAATGCGTGATGTTTGTATGTGTCGATGTGCTCGCAATTTGTTATTTGTTATTTATTCGTTATTTTGTGTTAAAATTGTTGCCAGAATGTCCTCATGGTAAATATGGAGCTGGTTGCTCACTGAATTGCTCTAGACTATGTTATGGAGACGTATGCACAATGAAGACGGGAGCATGCGTGTCTTGTCTTGGACGTCGTGTTGGTCCGCATTGTGAAGGTAAAATCAATTCCAGAGCTTTCAAGATCAAATTGAATAAAATAGTATTAAAACAGGTCAACGAATTCAATTATTTAGGTACAATTAATACATTAGATGAAAAAAGTTCACAAGAAATAGGAAACAGAATAGGACATGCAACAAAAAACCATCTAGAACAACGAATATTATATATTGCCTAATATGTCCTTGTTATTAGAGGTGAGAAATAGTTCTGCAGTGCTATATAAAACATATACTAACATATGGCTACGAGTCTCGAACACATAACAAACAGGAATGTGGGAAATTAGAGGAACCAGAGATGTCGTTCTATAGATGAATACTGAGAATACCATGAACTGCAATGATAACTAATGTGGAGATGTTGAAAGAGACAAACACGAGACGTGACTTAATACTTAATGTAAGAAAAAGGCAATCTTCATTATTTGGCAATTCATGAGACATGGGGTTTTGGAGAAAATAGTTAAAACAGGCAGGATTGATTGAGACAGAGACAGGCAACGTAAGAACATATTAGACAACTTGACAACCTGGCAAGGGAGGGAAACAACAACGATACTGATAAAAAATACTGGGGATTGAGAGCTGTGGAGGCTGTGATCGCCAACGCCTGCAGGTGTTGCACCTAATGAAGATGATGAATATAGATTCCATAGCACGCTCATTCCATTCAAAAAGATTAAGTAATGCAGATACAACAGGCTGCTTGTGGGCACGGACTTCGTCTTAATGTCATTTCCATATCATTGATTCTTGATTAGAAACTAACACTGCTGCACACGTGGCATCCGAATAAATTACCTTCTTGTGAGTCCATCAGATATCTTACATTTTATAAATCCTCTTTCAAAGTCAGCTGTTGCTTGTTGGTTCTGATCTTTTCATTGAGGACACACACTTTCACTACGTTCCCCCCATCCTCACCCCGTCACTTCCATTACACGCATTCTCTGATTACGAATTCTCTGATGTACTTATTCAGCATCATCTTCTACATCTTAAATCGTATCCATGAATACTGTAATTAATTCATGCCGTTCTCTTCCTATCACTTTCCCATACACTGTACCAGCCAATGTTAGCTATTTCTTTACTCCTAACACCCGCATGATCAGGAAAGCAGATCTAGACAATGTTAGCTATTTCTTTATTCCTGACACCCGCATGATTAGGAAAGCAGATCTAGACAATGTTAGCTCGCTCGTTGATACTGACATCCGCATGATTAGGAAAGCAGCTCTAGACCTTGTTAGCTCGCTTGTTGCTCCTGACATCCGCATGATTAGGAAAGCAGATCTAGACAATGTTATCTCGCTCGTTGATACTGACATCCGCATGATTAGGAAAGCAGCTCTAGACCTTGTTAGCTCGCTCGTTGCTCTTGACATCCGCATGATCAAACAGCCGATTTAGACTATGTTAGCTCGCTCGTTGCTCCTGACATCTGATTGATCCAACAGCAGATCTAGACAATGTTAGCTCGCTCGTAGCTACTGATATCTTCATGATCAGGACATTAGACCCATATGATGTTCTGGGCGTTTTGATAAGAATGCTTCACATTTTCGTATATAAAACCAAACACGTATAGGGGTGCAAAGGGAACGCATTGCTCTAGCCGGACCCAGGGATAGCAGATAACCATGATCCCAAATGTACCTCCACGCGGTGCACCCTGTAAACAGAAATACAGCAGATCGAGCTGATTCTTGCCAAATCCTTTGGGGATAGTATCCGAGAATGTGGAGGTAGCAGATGGAAAGAGATGTGACTGCACAAGAGACAGACAATATCTCCGACACCACCAGCATCACCACATATAGCGACACTGTCGACATACAATGAAGCTAGTCAGTCCAGTCCGAACATTGGAGGCGGCCAATGTAAAATGCACGTAAAGGTAGATGCATCTAGTTACCTGTGTTCCTTACAGGCAGAGACCCAGACCCATTCATTGGCGTTTGGTAAAGCAAGAAGACCTAATCCCACTCTAATGTCGAGCTTTCCTAAACCGGAAATATGCTCGCGAAGAGAAAGGGTTCTGTACCCGATGGGCTTCGGCAAGAAAGGGACAACGATGGTTGTCCTGGCCCAACCCTACTGTCAAGGTTTCCTATACCGGAAGTACACTTGCAGAGAGAAAGGGTTCCGTACCCAATGGACTCAGGAGCTTTTGGGACAAGGACGCTCAGCTCGAGAACGCCTTGCTCTCAAACGAGTGGTGTGAGACTCGAACTTCGACAAGGGGTACACGATGTCGGTGAATGACACCTCGGCTAAGAGGGCGAAAGAGCCAGGGTCCAACTCATCTGTTGAGTTCTTCCCCTTAAGGAACCAGGCTCACGGATGAGAACCGGTTCAGTACCCAATGGGCACAGGCACACCACGTCCAATTACACGAGACAAGTTCATAGACAGTGGAACACCTCGTGCGAGTCAGACGAGAACAAAAATCTTCTGGGCGAAGAGTCGCCACTACGCGTGCCTGCAGACAGATATAGAGGCTGTTACAGGCTAAGCCACCGAATTGTCAAGGCATGCCGAAATATGATGTGCTAGGACGACAAGGCGCATAACGGTGGCACAACCTAATCACGCTCCCGGCGGAAATCGCACGGATATCCGTGATGGTTACAATAGAGCGAACGCAAAACAAACAAACAAACAAGTATATTGCAATTGTGTTTGCCTTTTTCAGCTAATTCTCAAACGCCCATTAGATTTCACTTGTTACAGATCAATGGCCCTGTGAGATTACCACGGTACGTAGCCAAGATAATGTGAGTGCTAATCTTACCTTCGGTATCCTGGAAGCATGCAATTCACGATATGTCTCTCTTGAGCATGTATTATTTCCCACAATGTCAATTAACTATAATTGTACAAGCTTCCACCATTCAAGCACTGTTAAGTGTACAAGATCCCTTCGTTCAAGCACAGCTAATTGTACACGATTCCTTCATTCAAGTACACATACTTAGATGAGAACATAGTTCATCAATAACATTATGCTAGAGTGTTATACACATATACAACACTTTCACATTATGCTAGAGTGTTATACACATACACACTAATTTCACATTATGCTAGAGTGTTATACACATATACAACACATTCACATTATGCTAGAGTGTTATACACATACACACTATTTTCACATTATGCTAGAGTGTTATACACATATACAACACATTCACATTATGCTAGAGTGTTATACACATACACACTATTTTCACATTATGCTAGAGTGTTATACACATATACAACACATTCACATTATGCTAGAGTGTTATACACATACACACCACTTTCACATTATGCTAGAGTGTTATACACATATACAACACATTCACATTATGCTAGAGTGTTATACACATACACACTATTTTCACATTATGCTAGAGTGTTATACACATACACACTATTTTCACATTATGCTAGAGTGTTATACACATATACAACACATCCACATTATGCTAGAGTGTTATACACATACACACCACTTTCACATTATGCTAGAGTGTTATACACATATACAACACATTCACATTATGCTAGAGTGTTATACACATACACACTATTTTCACATTATGCTAGAGTGTTATACACATATACAACACATTCACATTATGCTAGAGTGTTATACACATACACACCACTTTCACATTATGCTAGAGTGTTATACACATATACAACACATTCACATTATGCTAGAGTGTTATACACATACACACTATTTTCACATTATGCTAGAGTGTTATACACATATACAACACATTCACATTATGCTAGAGTGTTATACACATACACACTATTTTCACATTATGCTAGAGTGTTATACACATATACAACACATTCACATTATGCTAGAGTGTTATACACATACACACCACTTTCACATTATGCTAGAGTGTTATACACATATACAACACATTCACATTATGCTAGAGTGTTATACACATACACACTATTTTCACATTATGCTAGAGTGTTATACACATACACACCACTTTCACATTATGCTAGAGTGTTATACACATATACAACACATTCACATTATGCTAGAGTGTTATACACATACACACTATTTTCACATTATGCTAGAGTGTTATACACATACACACTATTTTCACATTATGCTAGAGTGTTATACACATATACAACACATCCACATTATGCTAGAGTGTTATACACATACACACTAATTTCACATTATGCTAGAGTGTTATACACATATACAACACATTCACATTATGCTAGAGTGTTATACACATACACACTATTTTCACATTATGCTAGAGTGTTATACACATATACAAAACATTCACATTATGCTAGAGTGTTATACACATACACACCACTTTCACATTATGCTAGAGTGTTATACACATATAAAACACATTCACATTATGCTAGAGTGTTATACACATACACACTATTTTCACATTATGCTAGAGTGTTATACACATACACACCACTTTCACATTATGCTAGAGTGTTATACACATATACAACACATTCACATTATGCTAGAGTGTTATACACATACACACTATTTTCACATTATGCTAGAGTGTTATACACATACACACTATTTTCACATTATGCTAGAGTGTTATACACATATACAACACATCCACATTATGCTAGAGTGTTATACACATACACACCACTTTCACATTATGCTAGAGTGTTATACACATACACACCACTTTCACATTATGCTAGAGTGTTATACACATATACAACAAATTCACATTATGCTAGAGTGTTATACACATACACAACCCACTCACATTATGCTAGAGTGTTATACACATACACACTATTTTCACATTATGCTAGAGTGTTATACACATATACAACACATTCACATTATGCTAGAGTGTTATACACATACACACCACTTTCACATTATGCTAGAGTGTTATACACATATACAACACATTCACATTATGCTAGAGTGTTATACACATACACACTATTTTCACATTATGCTAGAGTGTTATACACATATACAACACATTCACATTATGCTAGAGTGTTATACACATACACACTATTTTCACATTATGCTAGAGTGTTATACACATATACAACACATTCACATTATGCTAGAGTGTTATACACATACACACCACTTTCACATTATGCTAGAGTGTTATACACATATACAACACATTCACATTATGCTAGAGTGTTATACACATACACACTATTTTCACATTATGCTAGAGTGTTATACACATACACACCACTTTCACATTATGCTAGAGTGTTATACACATATACAACACATTCACATTATGCTAGAGTGTTATACACATACACACTATTTTCACATTATGCTAGAGTGTTATACACATACACACTATTTTCACATTATGCTAGAGTGTTATACACATATACAACACATCCACATTATGCTAGAGTGTTATACACATACACACTAATTTCACATTATGCTAGAGTGTTATACACATATACAACACATTCACATTATGCTAGAGTGTTATACACATACACACTATTTTCACATTATGCTAGAGTGTTATACACATATACAAAACATTCACATTATGCTAGAGTGTTATACACATACACACCACTTTCACATTATGCTAGAGTGTTATACACATATAAAACACATTCACATTATGCTAGAGTGTTATACACATACACACTATTTTCACATTATGCTAGAGTGTTATACACATACACACCACTTTCACATTATGCTAGAGTGTTATACACATATACAACACATTCACATTATGCTAGAGTGTTATACACATACACACTATTTTCACATTATGCTAGAGTGTTATACACATACACACTATTTTCACATTATGCTAGAGTGTTATACACATATACAACACATCCACATTATGCTAGAGTGTTATACACATACACACCACTTTCACATTATGCTAGAGTGTTATACACATACACACCACTTTCACATTATGCTAGAGTGTTATACACATATACAACAAATTCACATTATGCTAGAGTGTTATACACATACACAACCCACTCACATTATGCTAGAGTGTTATACACATACACACTATTTTCACATTATGCTAGAGTGTTATACACATATACAACACATTCACATTATGCTAGAGTGTTATACACATACACACCACTTTCACATTATGCTAGAGTGTTATACACATATACAACACATTCACATTATGCTAGAGTGTTATACACATACACACTATTTTCACATTATGCTAGAGTGTTATACACATACACACCACTTTCACATTATGCTAGAGTGTTATACACATATACAACACATTCACATTATGCTAGAGTGTTATACACATACACACTATTTTCACATTATGCTAGAGTGTTATACACATACACACTATTTTCACATTATGCTAGAGTGTTATACACATATACAACACATCCACATTATGCTAGAGTGTTATACACATACACACCACTTTCACATTATGCTAGAGTGTTATACACATACACACCACTTTCACATTATGCTAGAGTGTTATACACATATACAACAAATTCACATTATGCTAGAGTGTTATACACATACACAACCCACTCACATTATGCTAGAGTGTTATACACATACACACCACTTTCACATTATGCTAGAGTGTTATACACATACACACTATTTTCACATTATGCTAGAGTAGTATAAACATCTACAGCACAGGTAGACATGTGCACATAAGTTCTATAGTGTACAGTATAGCTAAGTGCTAGACTGGTGGATTATTGCTGAATTTTAAAGGGTGTACATTTTTGTTTGGGGAATTACAACGTCAAAACATTTTCCATATGTGACTTCAAGTTCACTACATAGACGTATGCATTAAACAGACATTTCGATGGTATTATGGGCACAGGAAACCATAAATAATGTTGTAATAAATGTTGGAATAACGGCAAATGAGATTGTTATAGCGGATAGTTCCATTGCTGCAAGTCTCAGAGAACGCACGCCAACACAAGATCGTGTAAGTAGGCATGCGATCGCTTGTATATACTTGGGTAGGTACTGCGTGTCTCAAATTGGTTCTGTAAGCAGCATTCGTCATCTACATGGATCGTGGACTACATTTATTTCGTGTTTTGCATCAATGATACTATCGATTGGATTGTCTTGATTGCGCCTACTAATACTCCATATGCATTTGTTTTTTGTATAGTAAATGCACATGCGTTTGTATTCTAATGCGCATGTTTGGATATTTTAGATGCTCATGTATTGGTATTCTAAAACGTCATGATTTCGTATTCTAAAGGTTCATGTTTTGTTTTTTTTCTATTCTAAATGCTCACGTTTTGGTATTCTAAAAGCTCATGTTATAGCATTCTAAATGCTCATATTTTGGTATACGCAATCTAAAAGATCATTTTGTAGTATTCTAAATGTTCATATTTTGGTAGCCCTATTCTAAAAGATCATATTTTAGTATTGTAAATGTGCATGTTTTGTAACTGTAAGTGTTTATACAATTGATGCACGTTATCATTACATCGTCGAATGTCTGTACACGTAAAGAGAAAAAGCAATGCATACTACAGCCAAATGTCATTCCGTATTGTTATAAGAAAAACAAAATGTGATATTCCTTGTAACTCATGCAGACTGTGAAGAGACATACTATGGCCCGTTGTGCTACACGGAATGTTCACCTTATTGTTTGAATGAGACATGTGACAACGTGACTGGTAACTGTCCGGTTTGTACTGACGGTTACACTGGTGCAAGATGCGACGAAGGTAATAGATTATCCTGAATTACAAATGTTTATTAGTGATATATATATATATATATATATATATATATATATATATACGTATACTTATACACGTATCATCGTTATATTTGTTCCTATGTGTGTGTGACATCTCTACTTGTTGTTTCTGCATCCTTTTGGTATACAGTACCATTGTAACTCTGAATGCTGCCTTCATGTCATTCATGGCGCATGTCTCCACGTTTCAGCAATATATGCATACACATATTGTTGTACGCACGCACTGACACACACACAAACACATGCATCGGTATGTACATGTGTAGTATGGACTCTGATTATCACACATCCAACATGTATTGATTGCTAGGGTCAATATTCTAAATATGTGTGTATAAATTCACACGGGTATGTTTACATGTCATGTATTGTCATTCTGTAAGCTAGCAAATTGCTGGTTTAAACATGGTCATACTATGAGGCATATGCGCTAAAGGTAAACGATACTTGTAATGTCCATTATGATTAGTTCCGTATATTTTTTTGATATGCCGTGGCTATTTTTGCATTTGACTTCAAGTATGTACATAGTAAGCAGCAAGATGTACGACAATAATTAAGTACGTAACGAATGAAGGCCAAATTCATTCTCGACAGCGTTCTTCTAACTCCGACCGTCTCGCATGAACCATTATCTCGAGGTAAAAAACTATCTGTTTTAGGCCGACTAACTACCATTTTAGTTCAAGGTAAGAAGTACATGTAACATCATATATATTTGTTGTATGCATATAGCGGTATATTCATGAAGAAATATGTCTCCCACAGATCCAGATATGCAATATTTCTGGCTGATATTGGTCATCCCATTACTGATATTCCCTATCAGCATTGTTGCTATGTTCTGCACCAAAAGGCTGCCATATCCACACGGCATGGGAGTTAATGAGGGAGAACTTGAACACATTTGACATGAATAATACAAGAGAAAGAAATATTTTTATTGTATCTAAATGTATGGTATCATTACCTCTTGCATGTGTGACCTCCTATACTATCCACCTTTTACTGGTTCATTTCTGAAAGAGATATTCACCCATAAGTGAACATACATTTTACATATATCATTTACACGAGGTATTTACTACCATTATTTACATACGTCATTTACATACCATCTATTTTATTCTAGATCTTATTACAGATTATCTATTTTATTAGAATAGATATGTATCGCATAGATGGAAAAGAGTTTAACTTTCGGAGGTTCGAGCAAAAACCAAAGTTAAGTAGAGTAACTAAAAAGTCACGGATAGAACAAGATCCGTCTACACTAGTCATTCCATGTCCGAACTGTCCAACGACATTTACAGCTCGATTAGAGCTCATTAGCCATTTGCGAAATCATAATCAATGACATAACTGTAATTGAATTTTTCAAAAGTGGATGAGCCAACTGATCATCATCACCTGTGATGGACGAACACCATCAATGTTATTATTAACAGCAACTGCAACAAACTTCCGTTGAGAATGACGATGCCTATGCATGTAAGGAGTTACATCAATTATTAATGTGGGTGGTTAGATCTCTTTCGTGATGTTGTCAAAACAATTATTAATGTGGGTGGTTAGATCTCTTTCGTGATGTTGTCACATTTCCTACCCATACGTCAGACAACCACTTACAACTGCATTGATTAGTGGAAAACTCGTGTCAGAGTGGCAAACATGACCCGTATTGTTTCCTAAAATGAAGATTAATTGCGATCGTATAAGCAAGATCACTATCAGTTAGACCATGGCGCTCTGCCTTATCTTAGAAAGTATGTTTATGCATCCACTTAACTTTATATTAACACTGATCAAGGTCTTCCATGATTAAAACAAATTGATGACTGAATATATCCATGATAAAAATATGATTACTGAATATTAAGATCAGGCATGCATAATCTTGAAAACAAAACAAAAATTGCACATGTGAATATTAATGTTTTATGATGTACCCTTTTCTTATAGTGTTATTTTTTAGGGGAAAGGAACATATTTTTTTTTGCAAATATTGAATGGAAAAGTAATAGGAAAGTTATAAAAATACATAATATTGAATTTTGTAAATAACGTGAAACTAAATATAAAAAAATATGTTGCGCAAGATTTCATAAAACATTTTTATTTACGCAATTTTTTGGGAACAGAAAATTGATTTTACAAATTTCTTGCATACATGTTAGCATACGTATATGTATTATTTTGTAAAACATGGTGCGCGATAAATGTGAAATATGTGTGCACGCTGAATGTGAAATATATATGCGCGCTGAGTGTGAAATATGTGTGCACGCTTAATGGGAAATATGTGTGATACTCGAGACATGTACATGCAACGCTGTGTGTATGTGTTATTTTTGTCTGTGTGTTAATCGTCCGGTTCATATTCATAGTTATTATCACGTGAAGTATTCTTTTTAGAACCTTGTCTGTATCGTGGATACTCTGAACGCAATTTGTACTCGTCCAGAATTTCTGCATTGACTAGTGGCAGTTTATAAATTGTTCGAAATCGCTGTTCAGTCATCTTCCTGTTCGCAATATTTTTCTCTTCCCTAGTGTTCTGTCCCCAATAATCAGGCTTAATTTGCCTTCGGTGGTTCTAAGTGTAACAACACATGCATTTTCCTTTATGTTACTGCATGTAAATTCAGCATTGTAAGAGCTAGATATGCTTCTTTTTTCTCTGTTCAAGATATGACGTATGAACTGTCTGAACTATTTCATTTCAATTCACTGTATCCTTCTGGATATTGTCTAGTTTAAAATCCAAATTTCACTTCCATATATTGCCAATTGGAAAAAAAAAACACATGCTTTTAAGAGAATTATTTTACTGTCATTATTACTACTTTTTTCACAGTATTCATACGTGTTTTAATGTGAGTGCTGCTATTGCTAGTCTTTTGTTAATCTCAACGGCACAGTTCCTGGAATTAAATATATAGATATATTATATATTTGAGTGTGTGAGGAATATATACGAATATATGAGGATTTATGAATGTTTGAAGAGGCCAATCATATCTCAGATTAAGATGAATGTATGAAGAGACCAATCATATCTCAGATTAAGATGAATGTATGAAGAGGCCAATCATATCTCAGATTAAGATGAATGTATGAAGAGACCAATCATATCTCAGATTAAGATGAATGTATGAAGAGGCCAATCATATCTCAGATTAAGATGAATGTATGAAGAGGCCAATCATATCTCAGATTAAGATGAATGTATAGTTAGTTAGTTAGTTAGTCGTCGGATCATCATCACTGCAAACTGGACACATCCATAGTTGCTCCGATCTCTCCTTGAGTGTATCCGCCATCACACTTCTGCTGACAGTACCGGTCCTATGCTGGTTGACCATCATTCTTCTGCGCCCTCCAAAATGTTCACCTCTAGCAACACCGCATTTCAATCCCTGATCTTTAATCCTAGCCATTGAAAAGGAATCATCATCCACATTCGTCTCACTCTCGCGTGTTATATCTCTTAAGGAGTTCAAAACGTCAGCGCGATCCATTGCCCCATCGCCCTTTGCCACAATCGCACACGATGCCAGTTGATCCGCTCTTTCATTGCCTCGAACGCCCACATGTCCCGGCACGAAAATAAATGTAACCGCCTTCAAGCTCGCATTTCTCAAGGCCTCAATCCACTGTTCGCGAACGAGACCCACTTGTACCTTCTTAATCATACTCATAGAGTCACTCAAGATGCAGACCTGCGTTACTTTCTGTGTGCGTAGCCACTCAAATGCCTTGGTCACCGCCATAGTCTCCATGGTCATACTACTCGTAGTGACCGCAAAGGCACCACTTTCCTCCTTGATCGTTTTACCTGCGCACTGAGCTGTAAAGGCCCAAGCACTGCGAACATGCCTAATTACAGATCCATCAGTGTATATAATCACATCCCCCTCTTTGGTATTCTCACTGATTAAAGCCTGATTAAAGTTTAGAAAGAACTAGCACAATGAGATATCTGGGTGTGTTTTTTGACAGAAGCCTGAGTTTCAGGGAACATGTTGACCACATTATCATAAGGGCAGGCAAAGGCTTAGCAGCAATGAAGGTTATGGCTGCTGCGCAATGTGAGCAACGATTGTTATTTCTTTTGTACCAGGGTTTGGTAGTGGCTGTGGTGGAATATGCACTGGCAATTCTGACTCTTAGCCAAACTCAGATCGAAAGACTGGATAGAGTCCAGAATGCAGCAATGCGTATCATTCTGGGATGCACAAGAGACACATCGACAAGAGCTATGCGATACCTACTTGACTGCCCAACAGCTGAGCATAGATTACAGTATTGCCGTGCACGGGCGTACCTTCAAATACATGCAGATAAGGAACACCCGTTGCATTCCGAAATACAGAAAGTTAAAGGCAGCAGACTCAAGAGAGGAAGGTCGTGGATGGGACGTGCTGAAGATGTAATACAAAGCGTGTGCCGATTACAGGATGTGGCAGTTGGTGCGGAATGGATAGGTCTACCCACAGATTTCGAAATTTGTTTGAGAGTAGTAATATCACTTAGCAGGGAATGCAGAGAATGGTGTCCCACAGCTGTGGAGAAAGAAGTGCAGGCTTTAATCAGTGAGATGAATGTATGAAGAGGTCAATCATATCTCAGATTAAGATGAATGTATGAAGAGACCAATCATATCTCAGATTAAGATGAATGTATGAAGAGACCAATCATATCTCAGATTAAGATGAATGTATGAAGAGGCCAATCATATCTCAAGTTTTTGATGACTCTCTAGATCGTTTCGTGTCGTATGTATAAAGATATTCTGCATTTCTATCGTAACATGTTTATATTAAGACTACACTATCTCGTAATATGGTGTATTTTGAGACTGCGTTCTATCGTGATGTGTGTATATTGACAATCATATATCCATGTAGAAATGTTAGTGTTTATACATCCTTCAGATACATTATTCATGTTTTAACATGTGCTTATAATGACATTCGCCTCGCACTTTAAACTTTATGTGCGATGCCACTCTGTCTTTTAATTAACATGTAGATATAATGAAAATCTTCCTTCTAATTTTAACATTTACTCATGATGTCATTCCATCGTTCATTCAAATCTTTTCTTATGATGACACTTCACCTCTCATGTTAACCTCTACTTATGATGACACTTCACCTCCCATGTTAACCTCTACTTATGATGACACTTCACCTCCCATGTTAACCTCTACTTATGATGACACTTCACCTCTCATGTTAACCTCTACTTATGATGACACTTCACCTATCATGTTAACCTCTACTTATGATGACACTTCATCTATTATGTTAACCTCTACTTATGATGACACTTCACCTCTCATGTTAACCTCTACGTGTGATGACACTTCACCTCTCATGTTAACCTCTACTTATGATGACACTTCACCTCTCATGTTAACCTCTACTTATGATGATATTTCACCTATCATGTTACCCTCTACGTATGAGGGCACACCACGTCTTCCTATTGTAATATGCACATGCAATGACACTTCTATCTCATTGTAATACGTTCATGACATTGCGCTCTTATTTGTAGTTTTTAACATGCTCGTGTGATGGCACATTACATACATCAAGTTAATGTGCACGTATTATATTATTACATAAATTGATAATGCACACAATATATATTATTACATAATCGTTCATGTGTAAGTATGATATTATTAAATGATTGATGGTTGTTGATCCAGTGGATTAAAGAATCAATACAACTAATATAATAACCGTTACCACTACCCGTACACAAGATAAGCACAGCAGCCTAGTTGATAGTGAGTGTGATTACTCTCACCGAGTAGCAGCATTTCAGGTTCACAACTTCTTCTGGACAAAAACAATGTGTGGCTTGTAATTTCTTGCATGACACGATCGTTTCTCCAGTCGACACAGCTGTAATTGGATATCCCTCCCAATATGAGGAGCTGTCTTCATCCCCGGCGGTAGGTTTCTGTCATGGCGTATTTACCCATATGTGCATAACTACATATTAACACGGAGTGTTTACGAACTGTTTACGGCAATTACAGCTATAACTATTTGAAGTGAATGGAGGAGAGAAGAATCGAAGTGAAAATTCACCTTCAATAAAGACCATATTTCAAACGTCGCTATGTATCAATGTAAACATAGTTAACATGATGTGTAAACACCGCAAGAGTTGTACAATTTAAGATACAGCTATTGGAGACAAAGATGCAGGTATACAATAGCTACACGAACAATATGATGTAAACATGTGCTCTCTTTATAGAAATTCTCCGTCCAGTAATTCTAAATAATGCAATTATATTTATCAAGACGAATACAATAGAATCAGTGATTGAGAGCATGCAATACTAGACATTGTAGTATATATGTTTGAGAACAAGAGTTTAACATATGACTACGTTGTGAATGACTGAAATCAACTCAGTAACTATGATATGAAAAAAATTATATTTTAACCCATGATTACGTTATAAGTGGTTTCTTGATTCTTTATTATAAACTGGCTTTTACATCACTGATATTCCCATAAGTGTTCCGCCCTCCGTTCTAGCAGCCATCTCAGTGTATGTAGACTCCTCAGAGACACAGGCAGGTGTTTATTGTGTGATCGTTGGGACTTTCCACAACAATTACTATTTCTTCCCTCACCTCTAGATACTCCCAATCTAACATTATCTGTATGTGTACGTTCTCAGCCTCATGGACATGATCTTCATTTCGAAATGAATGTATTACTGCCTTCATCAAGTCTGCTTTATCTTTTCTCAGCAACGAGCCGTCTATAACCGCATTGCCTGCAAATAAGTAGGCTCTCTCGCTTTCTCTGACCCCAGCATGACCAGGGCAGTGTATCCATGTAATGCTCTGGACAACTGAGGTGTTCAATATGTCAGAAGTATACCAGCGATGGAACGAGCCGCGAGTGTGCTGAGTGTGCCGAGTGTGCCCGAGTGTGCTAATATAGCTCATATAACAAAATACTCTGGCTGGCGAGGTCGTGCAACGGTCGTGCCGAATGTGCCCGAATGTGCTAATATAGCTCATATAACAATATACTCGGTCTGGCGAGGTCGTGCAGAGGTCGTGCAGGGCGTGCAAAGGTCGTGCAAAGGTAGTGTCGAATGTGCCCGAATGTGCTAATATAGCTCATATAACAATATACTTGATCTGGAGAGGTAGTCCAAAGGTCGTGTCGAATGTGTCGAGTGTGCTTTATTATAGCCCATATAACATTATACTCGACGCGGAGAGGTCGTGTAAATGGGCGTCATGTTACGCCATGTTACATATCCGGATACTACTTAACTCATATAACAATATACTGGATACGGAGAGGTCGTGCACAGGTGGCACCATGTCCCGTGCTGTTACATAATGGGCTTTAATATAGCTCAAATAACAATAAACTTGATATACTAAAGTCGGGTACAGGTCGTCACCTGGTACTTATCCGCCTAATATATACCTCATATAATAATGAGATGTGAATGTGTCGAGTGTGCGGCTGAATGTACTGAGTGTGTCCGCACATCCCATATGATGGCAGTCGAAACCGGCCGAACCGACTGGCGGCGGGGTGTGGTCCGGAGCGATACCCGTTCGCTGTGGCCGAATCCGGTCAAATTGTGTATCTAATGATGCGAATGTCTGTGGGGTGGGTCTGGTATTTGGTAGTGGAATTGTCCTTTTATTTGTTTTGCTGATACAAGCTCGTGATAAAGAAAATTTCCACTGCAACTTCCAGTGAATGAGGTCTACATAGCCCCATCTCTGCCCCTTGTGTCGGTGGGGCTGCGTTTGGTGAGTATTAACATGTTATGACCTTATTTGTTTAGTGGGTATTTTGTGGTTTTTCCACTGAAATTTATTTATGGTACTATCATTTTATATAAAACGAACCAATTTTAAATCACATGTGAAAGAGCATGCAAAGTTCAGATTATAAAACTGCCAGATGCAATATAATTACACTCGCGGAAACTAGCCAGAACAGTGTAAGTAACACATGGTCGTGTCTGGGGTGTTGTGGAGATGGTAATAAAAATAAGGTATGGAGGCTGTAAAAGCGGTTAAAGGCACGTGTATGTGAGTGGGTGCATGGTAGTGACATTTTTAGCTGTTAGGCTAACACAATGAGCGGGGCTCGTGATAGAAAAATTTCCACTGCACCTTCCAGTGAATGAGATCGGCATAACCCTACCTCCCCCCACTTGTGTCTATGTGGGTGAGTCTGCTGCGTATTAACATGTTATAACTGTATCTGATTAGTGGGTATGTTGTGGTTTTTCTACTGAAATTTTTTTATGACACTATCTTTTATATAAAACGAACCAATTTTAAACCACATGTGAAAGATCACGCAAAGTTCAGATTGTAAAACACTGTGCCTTTGGCCAATAGTTCTCATTATTTTATGGTTATGTTAAAGTGGTTCTCATATTGGCCAATCCTGACCATACTAATGTAAAACCCATGCCATATATACACCACAAAAGCTAATATTCTTCAAACAGGATTCTCTCAGGACACGCTTCAGCCATGGTCGCTTGATGGTCTCTGTATGCTCTTCAACTATGTTCTACCATATTATCATTATGGTCTCACTAACTTCTAACAGGGTCTACTTTGGTCCAATATATTCTTAGTATATTTTCGCTAGAGTCTTAAACTAGGTTCTCATGTGCAGCTTCAATTATGTTCTCTCTGTGTTTTGAGTTATTTTTCTCTACCAAAAGGTTTCTTATTAACATATTTCATTAGCGCAAACGGCGTGTTTATCAGATGTCGTAATTAACAAGTCACACGAAAACACATTTCAGCCCTTTCTCACTAACAACATAGTACATTTGAGAAGTTTTATTTGTGTAAACTTAACATTTATTGGTGTTTTTTTCACAACTAGATAAGCCACTTATACGGATTTTCGATGTTTTATTAGTTGTCTAAATTATCATACGAAAATACATTTCAGTATTTTTGTAGTAACAACATGACAAATTTTATCATGTTTGTATTTGTGTGACTGTACCATGTACCATTTTTCCACAATTAACCAATCTGCTTTTAGTGATTTTCATTATGTTTTATCAGTTGTCTAAATTATCATACCACACGAAACATATTTCAGTACTTTTACACAAACATTATAACACATTTTTTTATTTGTGTAAGTACATCATTTACAATTTTTTCACAAGTAACCAACCCACTTTTACTATGTTATACTAAAAGAACCCATATTTCAGTACTTTTGCACAAACATCATAACACATTTACCATGTTTTATTTGTGCGCTTTCAACAGTTATTACTATTTTTTAAATTACACAATCCGAATTGGGTGATTGTCGTTATGTTTTATCAGATGTCTAAGTTATGATACCATACAAAACTATTTTTCAGTACGTTGCCATTAACAACATAACAACTTTTGACATGTTTTTATCTGTTGGACAATCACTTATCACTTTTTCACAACTAGGCAAGTTGGTGGTAGCTCCTTTCAGTGTGATCAGACATTATTTATCTCTCTTCTATACTTACAGTTGCGCATTTCACGACATTTAGATACAAAACACGGTTCCAATGAACTTTAATTTTAATATGATAAACTGCATGTTTTATCTGTTTTCAAAATTATTATCCCATCCGAAATAACATGCCAACACTTCTCACTAACCTCATACACCATTTTGACAAACTTCTGTTTATGAAACAGCATCGTTGATCACTACTCATAGACAATACCAACACATTTCACACATAGACCCTGTCAATATCCCGTACTGATAGTCCGTGATTATCCTCCGTGCTTATACAGCGTTCTGATATCCCGTGCTAATAGCCCGTGCTGATATAACCTATCAAAATCCGCTGCTGATATCCACTGTCAAGAGCCGCTGCTATCGATTGTCAAAATCCGCTGCTATCATCTGGCAAGAACCGCTGTTGATATCTGCTGTCGAAATTCACTACTGATATCCGTTGTCAAAATCCGCTGGTGATATCCGTTGTCAAAATCCGCTACTGATAGCTCTAGTCAAGAACTGATGCTGACATCCCTTGTTGACAATCGGCGTGTTGCATCCCTTTTCACAACTAGGCAAACTGCTTATAACACTTTTTGCTATGATCGAAAGCATTGTGCGCTGATTTTCTAGACATACAAGGTAAATGTTTCTATTTGTATATACCAACGGCTCATATTACATATTTCCATATGACAAATTGCTTGTTTAGCCCTTTTAACAGCTAGGCAAGTCGCTTTTAACACATTTACATATGATAAACTGCATGTTTTTCACCTGTCACAGTTAGGCAAGCCGCTTTTAACGCATTACCATTTGACAAACGGTATGTTTTATCAGTTATCACACCATATGAAAACCTATTACAAGGCGTTTACACTAAAAACACAATGCATTTATCACTTTTCACAGCTATACATGCTGCTTTTCGTAGTTTTCACAATGAGTAAAGTCACTATTTCACCCGTGTCTAGACTTACAATGACAAATTACATTGGATTTATGTACCAACATGTTTAATATTACATACATCCAAATGACAGAAGGTATGTGTATCACTTTTCACAACTAGGAAAAGCCCTTTTAACACATTTTGCTATAATCAAAGACATTGGGTGGGGACTTTCTAGACTTACAATGCAAATTTCCTTATTTGTATGTACCAACAAGGTTCATATTACGTATTTTCATAGGACAACCTTCATGTTTTATCACTGTTCACAACTAGGCAAACCGCTTTTAACAATTGTTGGTATTACCAAAAGCTATGTGTGGTGGTTCTCTAGACTTACACTGTAAATTTTCCTATTTTTATGCACCAACTGGTTTCATATTGCATATTTCCAAACGACAAAGTTCATGTTTTATCACTTTTCACAGCTAGCCAAACGATTTTAACACTTTTCATATGACAAACGACATGTTTTATTAGTTTTCTAAATTATCAGGTTATATGAAAGCACATTACAATACGTTTACACTAAAACACATAACGAATTTAAGCACTTTTCACAGCTAGACAAATCACCTTTCGTAGTTTTCGCAATGAGCAAAGACATTATTTTGCTCGTTGTTAGACTTACAAAGGCAAATTACCATACTTTTATGTACGAACAAGGTTCATATTATATATGTCCATATGACAAGCTTCAGGTTTATCGCTTTTCACAATTAGGCAAACCGCGTTTCGCAAACCCCTAGCTATAACCCGGGTGATATCACATGACATTAGCCAAGGCCGATAGCCCCTGTTGATACCCATGACAATGACCTAGGACACTACACCCTGTTAATAGCTCATCCGGATATCACCCTACTAACAAACATACTAATATAATAGTCGTTATTAACACCAACACGACTAAAAAACCCTGATACAGGACTATCTGGCTAGGAACAACTGTAATATCAAATGTTTGGAAAAGTTCACTTTGAACCTCTTAGTTTCGTCAGTGAACATGGGTCTTAGAACCCCATTCCAGTCTTGTATATGATGTATCGTTGGGGGATGAAAAACGTGTAAGTCGAGCTGGACTTACGAACTGTGATATGTGTATGTATAGTTGACCAATTATCGATATATATTTGATGTATGTCTAATGGTAAACCAGCTAAAAATCGAAGTGGGGTGAGTTTGGTGCCCGTGGTGTTAGTGCTCTTATGGTGCCGTTATTGTCTGGTAGCAGTGGTTGTGGTGATAATGGAGGTACACTGTTTTCAGAGGTAGCAGACAGCGACAATGGCGATGTAATTTCCAAAACTGCTGCTAATTAAGAGCCAGTCATATGTGGGGGTGAAACTGATAACGTTAGTGGTGTAACTGGCGCGGATGCATGACCAACACGTCCGTTCATTTGTTCTTGGTGTTTCTTTACGTACCGCTGTAAAGACGCAATATCAGAATAGTCACGCTTACAAACAGAACAGTTATATCGACGCTTAATGTGCAAATTCTGATAATGTCTACGCAGTGTATATACGCGTTTAAACTCTTTCCCACAAGTTTCACAGGCGTAGGCTTTGCTACCCGGGGCGACCTGGTGATGATAAAACACAAAGATGTCAATAGGACAAACACATATATTTTAGTCGATGTAACAACCAAACCATAATAAAATCATCGCTTTATAACAGAATATACGCAATAATACACACTAATTATAACCACACAGAGCTAATGCAGTGACAAACGGGCATGGTGGTTAGTTCGCCACATACCGACGAGGTAAGCAGCATAAAAACTAACATACATCATATAACAAAACAAAGGTATTACATACAACCAACGTACCGGTTGAACTGAAACCATAACGGCTAATTAGACAACAACAAAGGTTAGCTTTTCGGTTATCTAGTATACCTCTGTAACACACTAGAAAACACGTTGGGTGTTGGTAGTTCAAAGAACACGACTTAATGACACCACTAAGGAATGTCACGGATATTTATTAGCCCTGGGGAACCTAATTACTATTTTCACTATCCCTAATCGCCATGAAAAATTATATATGTCTATGTACCAGTGAATTATTTTTTTAGCTAGTCATAAGCGAACTTTTATCACACCAAGCAAATTCAACCACATCCCATCCTCTTATCACTATAGCCACTAACACATACAAGGTGACTAGTAATAAGAGGAGGGGATGTGGTTGAATTTGCTTGGTGTGAACTTTTCCAAACATTTGATATTACGGCATCGAGAGACATTAGAACCAAGATTTTTTCACGGCTCAGTTAACAATTCGGCTGTTTTAGAGTACCCACCGCTGATAAATAATAGACACGACTTTGACCTCTTTGCTCAGAAAGTTAACGAAGCTGACCCTATGAATGTTGCCCAGAATACGCGGCCAAATACCAAATATCAGCTGGAGAACATTGTGGGAACTTCTTTCGACTTATATTTTATAAACGACCATCCGTTGGGTTGAGTGTTTAGACAACCGACACAACCAATTGAAGCTGTTCTTATAGATGGTAAATGCTGACACCAACATATGCCCCTTTCTAACTACGCTATGTATGTCGTTCAAATGATTCAATAAACCATTATGAGGCAACCTGCGTTGTTAATTTTGTCTGTGTATGTCTTTTCTGTATTTGTCAGTATTTTTAATTATGTGATTGTCTTTTTTTTAAAATATATTGACGAGTTTAGCTTGGTATATATTTGTCTATAACTGGGAAATATATGCAAACCATAACCAACAATAACGTCTCTTATATTGTATCGGTATTTAGTTGTAAGAAATGTGTCAGTTGTTCCTAGCCAGATAGTCCTGTATCAGGGTTTTTTTAGTCGTGTTGGTGTTAATAACGACTATTATATTAGTATGTTTGTTAGTAGGGTGATATACGGATGAGCTATTAACAGGGTGTAGTGTCCTAGGTCATTGTCATGGGTATCAACAGGGGCTATCGGCCTTGGCTAATGTCATGTGATATCACCCGGGTTATAGCTAGGGGTTTGCGAAACGCGGTTTGCCTAATTGTGAAAAGCGATAAACCTGAAGCTTGTCATATGGACATATATAATATGAACCTTGTTCGTACATAAAAGTATGGTAATTTGCCTTTGTAAGTCTAGCAACGAGCAAAATAATGTCTTTGCTCATTGCGAAAACTACGAAAGGTGATTTGTCTAGCTGTGAAAAGTGCTTAAATTCGTTATGTTTTTTAGTGTAAACGTATTGTAATGTGGTTTCATATAACCTGATAATTTAGAAAACTAATAAAACATGTGGTTTGTCATATGAAAAGTGTTAAAATCGTTTGGCTAGCTGTGAAAAGTGATAAAACATGAACTTTGTCGTTTGGAAATATGCAATATGAAACCAGTTGGTGCATAAAAATAGGAAAATTTACAGTGTAAGTCTAGAGAACCACCACACATAGCTTTTGGTAATACCAACAATTGTTAAAAGCGGTTTGCCTATTTGTGAACAGTGATAAAACATAAAGGTTGTCCTATGAAAATACGTAATATGAACCTTGTTGGTACATACAAATAAGGAAATTTGCATTGTAAGTCTAGAAAGTCCCCACCCAATGTCTTTGATTATAGCAAAATGTGTTAAAAGGGCTTTTCCTAGTTGTGAAAAGTGATACACATACCTTCTGTCATTTGGATGTATGTAATATTAAAAAAGTTTGGTACATAAAACCAATGTAATTTGTCATTGTAAGTCTAGACACGGGTGAAATAGTGACTTTACTCATTGTGAAAACTACGAAAAGCAGCATGTATAGCTGTGAAAAGTGATAAATGCGTTGTGTTTTTAGTGTAAACGCCTTGTAATAGGTTTTCATATGGTGTGATAACTGATAAAACATACCGTTTGTCAAATGGTAATGCGTTAAAAGCGGCTTGCCTAACTGTGACAGGTGAAAAACATGCAGTTTATCATATGTAAATTTGTTAAAAGCGACTTGCCTAGCTGTTAAAAGGGCTAAACAAGCAATTTGTCATATGGAAATATGTAATATGAGCCGTTGGTATATACAAATAGAAACATTTACCTTGTATGTCTAGAAAATCAGCGCACAATGCTTTCGATCATAGCAAAAAGTGTTATAAGCAGTTTGCCTAGTTGTGAAAAGGGATGCAACACGCCGATTGTCAACAAGGGATGTCAGCATCAGTTCTTGACTAGAGCTATCAGTAGCGGATTTTGACAACGGATATCACCAGCGGATTTTGACAACGGATATCAGTAGTGAATTTCGACAGCAGATATCAACAGCGGTTCTTGCCAGATGATAGCAGCGGATTTTGACAATCGATAGCAGCGGCTCTTGACAGTGGATATCAGCAGCGGATTTTGATAGGTGATATCAGCACGGGCTATTAGCACGGGATATCAGAACGCTGTATAAGCACGGAGGATAATCACGGACTATCAGTACGGGATATTGACAGGGTCTATGTGTGAAATGTGTTGGTATTGTCTATGAGTAGTGATCAACGATGCTGTTTCATAAACAGAAGTTTGTCAAAATGGTGTATGAGGTTAGTGAGAAGTGTTGGCATGTTATTTCGGATGGGATAATAATTTTGAAAACAGATAAAACATGCAGTTTACCATATTAAAATAAGTTCATTGGAACCGTGTTTTGTATCTAAATGTCGTGAAATGCGCAACTGTAAGTATAGAAGAGAGATAAATACTGTCTGCTCACACTGAAAGGAGCTACCACCAACTTGCCTAGTTGTGAAAAAGTGATAAGTGATTGTCCAACAGATAAAAACATGTCAAAAGTTGTTATGTTGTTAATGGCAACGTACTGAAAAATAGCTTTGTATGGTATCATAACTTAGACATCTGATAAAACATAACGAAAATCACCCAATTCGGATTGTGTAATTTAAAAAATAGTAATAACTGTTGAAAGCGCACAAATAAAACATGGTAAATGTGTTATGATGTTTGTGCAAAAGTACTGAAATATGGGTTCTTTTAGTATAACATAGTAAAAGTGGGTTGGTTACTTGTGAAAAAATTGTAAATGATGTACTTACACAAATAAAAAAAATGTATTATAATGTTAGTGTAAAAGTACTGAAATATGTTTCGTGTGGTATGATAATTTAGACAAATGATATAACATAATGAAAATCACTAAAAGCAGATTGGTTAATTGTGGAAAAATCGTACATGGTACAGTCACACAAATACAAACATGATAAAATTTGTCATGTTGTTACTACAAAAATACTGAAATGTATTTTCGTATGATAATTTAGACAACTAATAATACATCGAAAATCCGTATAAGTGGCTTATCTAGTTGTGAAAAAAACACCAATAAATGTTAAGTTTACACAAATAAAACTTCTCAAATGTACTATGTTGTTAGTGAGAAAGGGCTGAAATGTGTTTTCGTGTCACTTGTTAATTTCGACATCTGATAAACACGCCGTATGCGCTAATGAAATATGTTAATAAGAAACCTTTTGGTAGAGAAAAATAACTCAAAACACAGAGAGAACATAATTGAAGCTGCACATGAGAACCTAGTTTAAGACTCTAGCGAAAATATACTAAGAATATATTGGACCAAAGTAGACCCTGTTAGAAGTTAGTGAGACCATAATGATAATATGGTAGAAAATAGTTGAAGAGCATACAGAGACCATCAAGCGACCATGGCTGAAGCGTGTCCTGAGAGAATCCTGTTTGGAGAATATTAGCTTTTGTGGTGTATATATGGCATGGGTTTTACATTAGTATGGTCAGGATTGGCCAATATGAGAACCACTTTAACATAACCATAAAATAATGAGAACTATTGGCAAAAGGCACATTGTTTTACAATCTGAACGTTGCGTTATCTTTCACATGTGGTTTAAAATTGGTTCGTTTTATATAAAAGATAGTGTCATAAATATATTTCAGTAGAAAAACCACAACATGCCCACTAATCAGATACAGATATAACATGTTAATACGCAGCAAACTCACCCACATAGACACAAGTGGGGGGAGGTAGGGTTATGCCGATCTCATTCGCTGGAAGGTGCAGTGGAAATTTTCTCTATCACGAGCCCCGCTCATTGTGTTAGCCTAACAGCTAAAAATGTCACTACCATGCACCCACTCACATACACGTGCCTTTAACCGCTTTTGCAGCCTCCATACCTTATTTTTATTACCATCTCCACAACACCCCAGACACGACCATGTGTTACTTACACTGTTCTGGCTAGTTTCCGCGAGTGTAATTATATTGCATCTGGCAGTTTTATAATCTGAACTTTGCATGCTCTTTCACATGTGATTTAAAATTGGTTCGTTTTATATAAAAAGATAGTACCATAAATAAATTTCAGTGGAAAAACCACAAAATACCCACTAAACAAATAATGTCATAACATGTTAATACTCACCAAACGCAGCCCCACCGACATAAGGGGCAGAGATGGGGCTATGTAGACCTCATTCACTGGAAGTTGCAGTGGAAATTTTCTTTATCACGTGCTTGTATCAGCTAAACAAATAAAAGGATAATTCCACTACCAAATACCAGACCCACCCCACACACATTCGCATCATTAGATACACAAATTGACCGGATTCGGCCACAGCGAACGGGTATCGCTCCAGACCACACCCCGCCGCCAGTCGGTTCGGCCGGTTTCGACTGCCATCATATGGGATGTGCGGACACACTCAGTACATTCAGCCGCACACTCGACACATTCACATCTCATTATTATATGAGGTATATATTAGGCGGATAAGTACCAGGTGACGACCTTTACCCGACTTTAGTATATCACGTTTATTGTTATTTGAGCTATATTAAAGCCCATTATGTAACAGCACGGGACATGGTGCCACCTGTGCACGACCTCTCCGTATCCAGTATATTGTTATATGAGTTAAGTAGTATCCGGTTATGTAACATGGCGTAACATGACGCCCATTTACACGACCTCTCCGCGTCGAGTATAATGTTATATGGGCTATAATAAAGACACTCGACACATTCGACACGACCTTTGGACTACCTCTCCAGATCAAGTATATTGTTATATGAGCTATATTAGCACATTCGGGCACATTCGACACTACCTTTGCACGACCTTTGCACGCCCTGCACGACCTCTGCACGACCTCGCCAGACCGAGTATATTGTTATATGAGCTATATTAGCACATTCGGGCACATTCGGCACGACCTTTGCATGACCTCGCCAGCCAGAGTATTTTGTTATATGAGCTATATTAGCACACTCGGGCACACTCGGCACACTCAGCACACTCGCGGTTCGTTTCATCGCTGGTATACTACTTATGACCCACCATTCTTTTCTTAGCATGAACTTTTCTATCTTGCGCAGCATGCTTTGAGAGTCTGTGAGTATTACCACGTGTGTTGATGTATCAGTTATCAACCAATTAAGAACTGCTGTAACTCCCTCTATCTCCATCCTCATGCTTGATGTGACAGAGGAATACGCTGGCATATTTCTCAACCAACTTGACGCTGTTTCTATAGGCAACAAAAACCAAACCGCTTGTAATTGCGGTTCTTCTAACGGAGACATATGCGTATATAATTATGTCTTGTGATTTCGAGTGTAGCTGGGCGAGTTCCTTCGCTGTTTCCTGAGCCCTGACGCTTGTCCATTTTCGACACGGTTGATTTAGTTGTATTATTACTTTAGTTAGTGATTTCTTCTCAGTGTCTACCTCCAACCATTCACTGCCATTTCCTATTTCTTCAAATTCAAATTTTCTTCGTAGTGTGTTTAACAGCCTCTGCCATCCTTGATCTGCCATATTTGATTTGTGTTGCTTTGACTCATCTAGACGATGGTGTAATGGGTGGTGGTTATATTCTGTCACTTTAAGATACGACCTAAATTGTGTTACCTGATGTCGCCCTGTACTGCTGGGGATATCAAGCAGAAATAACATAATAGAGATTGGTGAATCTCCAGTACACCCCAGTACCACTCTCATTGCCCCATCTTGGACTTTTTTCAATCTATCGACATGTATTTGTGGCAGTGTTATTAGGCCGAGACCATACTCTATGATAGATAGTACCATCACTTGCAGAAGCAGAAAAGTACCCATCTCTGCATGTTGAAAATCGCCATAACTTCAATAACACTGATCCTTCTTTTATCCTTCTGAATCATATTTGTGATGCGATTGTTAAATGAAAGACTTCTATCAAATATTACCCCAATATATTTAAGTTCATATTCTCTTTCAATGAATGATCCCTTACAACTTCAAATTTTATGAAGGAATGGCATGAACTCAGCAAATATTATGTCATCAATCCCTAACTGTATTTTGATGTTTGGGAACGTCAAAAGTCATATCCACCGCCTACAAAATCATGGACAGGGTCATATCTCTAACTAAATTCTGTAAGATGTATGTTAGAATCTTCACTTGTAATGGACGAGCAATAAGAACCGTGTCCTCATATATGTCAGCTTGAATGTTCACTTGGCAAACTATAAGCTACAGCGCTACATTTGTCAATGTCAATTTAATTATATGTGTATATATCCGATTTATATAGAATAAAAATAGTTGATAATGACCACGTGTTGTTTGTTGTCATTCACCTCGTGCATGTTCTTCGTCTATATGATTGCAGTCACCCCACGATTTGCACATGACGTTGCTTTATAAACTTACTATTGAAGTAAACCCCTCTTCATCTGATAACACCGTGCTACTTAAATTTGTCAATGGAAGTCAAGAATATGGACTAGATATAAATTATCAAAAACAAACACCACGATATTATGAAAGCCGCAGAACATATGCTAATTATACAACATACAAGGAGATTTATACAGCACATGGAGAAGATTACTATTATAATATCTCGAACACATAATCACACATGATGATAAATATGAAACAGAAACATGCAAACATAAATTGATACCGCTAATTTTAATGACACAGTAAGAAAAATATTCACACATAAATAATTAACAAACAAGTCTAAAATGAGAATTATGCAGTGCTGCATATATTAATGTGTGGCTCAGAAACATGCATAATGAAGAGACAGCACGAAGACCTAGTTGTTACCTTTGAGAAGTGGAGTCAGGCAAGGTTTTGTCATTATCATATCTCTTCAACATTTATACAGAGATCATAATGAGGAATGTAAGAAATGAGCAACAGAGAAATAACTTCGATACTCTTGACATAGGAGGTCACGAGCTACCAGAACTGAGATACGATGACGGTAGAACATTCTTAGTACACAGTCAAGCAGGTCTCCACGAACTCATAAACTCTATTAAAGAACATAGTGAAAAACAAAACGTATTTCTAAATGGAAACATGATCAAGCTTATGACAGCGACACCATCAGTAGCAGGTTCTCAATAGTATCAACACAGAAAATTATAACGAGTTACAAGTTGTGAACACTTTAGTTCTCTTATCAACAGTAATGGAGATTGATATAAAGAAGTCATAAGGAGGTTTGTTATAATGGTAAGAAGCTGTAACAAATGAAAAATATATGGCTTACCAGCTGCAAACATCAAATCTAATATTCATAAGAATGTGCATATTCCTAGTGGCAATATATTGGTGTGAATAATGGATTATCAACAACAAAGTGAAAAATACTACATCAACATTTCAAACAAAAATGATACAGAAACATCCTGAGAGTTCCATGGACCAACACGATCACCAATATAGCCATCCTGAGAAAAATGAATGTAAAAGAAATGCAATTGTTAAACAGCGTTGTTCTTTCCAGAAACCTGCATTTTCTTTAGCCATATCAAACGCAATGACTGGCTAGAGAAAAAAATAAAGGAGGGGATGATGCCAGGATGACCATCACGAGGCAGTCCAAGAAGAAGATGGCCACAAGGCATCAAAGACCACCTGACCATGGCAATAAAAGAAACAGGAAGACTGGCTCAAGATATAATTTCGAACGACTGTAATGACTGGTACATCATGTCAAGATATGTCACCTCATGATGATGAAATATGGATATTTGAATAATGGTTAAGTAGAATATCTTACTATGTGAAATGTACGATGCCTAAGAAAAGCAGCAAACAGAACTAGACGACGTCCGATGAGGGATTAAGAGATTACAAAAACTGTTGGAACAGCATCGGTGTATATATATATATATATATATATATATATATATATATATATATATATATATATGTATATATATATATATATATATATATATATAAACAGAGACGGAAATAGTTCAACGAAATAATGAGAACTAAGGTAAAATAGCCAGAGGCAAGATCATGCATCATAAAACTGGAAACATCAAGAAGTTGGAAAAAAAATTAAGAAGAATGTATAATTAAGGAGTTGCCAACTTTTGGAGACGTCAGAATAGTATTGCATATCAAGCGAGTAAGCTTACTATGCCTCGAACACCGATCATTAATCAAGTCTACGACGCCTTGCAGTAACAGTAAAATAAAAACCAGTATATAATTATATGATTAGGTAGATTAAAGTGTCAGCATATAATTACTCTTTCCTACAGCGGTACAATTTTGTTCGCATGTTTGTTACAATTTTCTTAATTCTATATTATTGTATTACAGATAAGATGAATTAATGATCTTGATAATTAATATGGTGCAAATCTTCTCATTATGAAATACTGGTAACGTCTATGTGATTGAGGTTACAAGAGGTTAATTTTAGTGATTCAATTAATGATATGTTATCGACTAGATCAATTACACTGATATATTTTATGTCACCATCTGACAGTTCTGATTGAAGCGAGTGAACAAGAACTTCGCGATATGTTAGACGCGGTATTACAAGAAAATGAAATCAAAGACCTCAGTCTGAACAAGCAGAACACATAAGTAATCATCGTTTCAAAGTGGTACACAACGTCAACGTCTCGTATTTCTATCGATGATGTAGAATTACATCTAGTGAATAAGTCAAGTACCTTGCCACTATTTTAAAATCATAATGCAATCACTTCAATGAGAAAACAAATATTAAACATCCTAGGCGGTGAAACATCTTTTCCTAAGAGAAATTGGAGGCTACTAAGATGTGTTTTAAGAAGAATGATATAAACTAATTGACATCACAGAAAAAAAATATAGGAAGTTCTCAAATAGGCTGGAATAAAACGATCAATTTCGCGAAAATTAGAAACATTACAATCATGACTTTTATAGCAATGTGATGAGAACAGTAAAACTTTAATATTTAGTAATTACCAGAAACATCAAGGGGGGAAATGACAGAGTTAAAAAAGAGATACATTTTTAGATGGCTTGTCTCTGTGGCAATATAGAAGCAGTCATCAGCTAAACGTTTTAACCTTCACCACGCTTTGGTCAAGTGTGATTGACAAAAAAGATGGTGGCTGTTTACTGTTGTCAAGTGCACTCGCTCAGTGAGACATCGTGCGAAATAGGCCTACCACAGCCTAATTACAGCTTGTATATAGTTCTGGGCATGCGCAATTGAGGCCGGGACATTCTCACTTCCTAAATTATTGTTGTAAATATGTCGAGGTGAAGATTCGCGTGCTATAACAATTAATCTGACCACATCTGCATACCGGTACGATGCCATAATGGTTGACCGTTTTACAGACATAAATAGGCATAGCAAAAAATAATCATCAAATGGAAACTCTAATCACAAGATGAAAATGAAAAAACAAAGGGGACACCAATTCACGATGCCAAGAGTGGGGCTATGGTTAGTTAAGGGGCGGGAAATAAAGGGGAAAGGATAGGGAAGGAAAATAGTGGTGGGGAGGGTGCAACAAATATATACGGAGGACACAGACGTATGCAAGAAAGAATTGCAATCAACACGTGTGCTAGAAAGAATTGCAATCAACACGTGTGCTAGAAAGAATTGCAATCAACAGCACCTGTGATAGATTCACATCACAATAGACTAACACACAACTAAACATATAGATATATATATATATATATATATATATATATATATATATATATATAGTTTACATCGTACCTATTGACTCCTAGAGAGGATATAAAATAGTAGTTTACATTGTACTTCTTGACACCTAGTGAGGAGATCAAACAGTTCACATCGTACTTCGTGATTCCTACTGAGGAGATCAAATAGTCTACATTGTACTTCTTGACACCTAATGAGGAAATCAAATAGTCTACATCGTACTTCGTGACGCCTAGTGAATAGATCAAATCGTAGCTCTGTGATATTGACTCCTAGTAAGGAAGTCACGTCGTAGTCTTGTGACGTTGGCTCCAAGAGAATAAGTTGCATTTTGTTTAGTATACGACGTTATCAGACTGTCAGTCCCTGGCTGCTTGAAACATAACAAATACAATACTTATTTATGAATAATTATGTTTTCTGTTCAATGTCTTGTATAGTTTTAACCATCATATATCTCAGCTGTTCATTGATACGTATCTAACATTATGGTATGTGATTACATCTGCTCAGCAGAAAACATCCGACAATTCCAATTGTTCTTCTTCAGCATTAATTCTTAAGCTGCATTTGGATTTCTCTTGTAACACGACAAGTATCCTACATTATATTTAGCAGAATGTGGTCAAGAGAATGTATATACGTTGTGTGGTAATTTAATTTGCGCTATTGACACGACTCATTCGTCTTCGGTGAAATACATTTTCAATACCCGTGCAAACAAATGTGTCAGTAATTTGTTTTTTTTTTAACAAAGTATAAATGGCGGTATGTGGATTTAGTACATGAGTTTATAAGGAATAGTACCTCACTGTGGCAGAGACTTCTCATCAGGAAGATATGATCATATTGTATTACCCTACTTGATTCCAGCTCACGTATGGCTCCCCGTGCTTGCTTGTGTACAACAGCAGCTCCTACCGGGCAAAGACTTTGACTTGTCTGAACTAACTGAAGATACTCTACAGGCGGCGGACGACTGCTGGTGGAGAAAACCGACGGTGGTATATTATCGACAACACACAATCTGAATCGAGAGTTTAAAAGTCCTAGTATCTCGCGGACCGCATATCAGGAACGATGACTGCTAAGTGATTAGAATCGAATAAAAGCATTGGCAAAACTACTGACATGCATACTATGTCATGATGTTCATTGCGTCCACACAATTGTGATGAGATGTGAGTAATGGGGTATCTGCAATGGAAAAAAATCACTTGCATCCCAGGTGAAATATTAGAGAAATATTTAAAATTGCATAGACAGAAAGGCATGCCAACATAGGCGAATACTATCAAGCAACACGATCCAACGTATTTGGGACGTACAAATGACACGTGGATTTACAAATATTGATCATGAAGTGAAAAGTTCCATGAAAGAGAAAAAGAGGCAAACAACGACAACCATAGCCACTTGAAATCGAAAATAAATATCAGAACATGACACTGAAGAGTCTTGTCAACGTTCTCAGAACAGAGAAACAGTTTGGCATAGACTACAAAGGTATATAAAGTACACGTCACATCGATGACGTTGATGTGTTATGAATGCATCTGATAATCACATCAGCTCGAACAATTCATTCATTTTTTTTCTTTTGCGCTGAAGTTAGCGCATATGACAGAGGCTAGATCTCTCCATATATGTATGTTAAAGCCATTCTGTGCAGTTATTGAATAGTATGAATATTGGTTGTTTTACTTTCTCTAAGTATTGTTCTTCTGAGTGTTTCTTTTGGCCTACCCATAGCTCTTTTGCCTGTAGGTATCCATTCAAGAGATTGGTGGTGTATTGTGTTGATGTCTGCGCGTAGGACATGCCCGATGTAGGACCAACGCGTTTTCTTATACTATCTGTGATGAAATTTAGTACAATTAGAATATCGTATGTAATCATCGTTTTATCAATTATATGAGCACGTTGTGTATAGATTAACAACTAACAATCTTGTCTTGTCTTGTCCTATCAATATTTGTCGTTAGAGGACTTTGGGAATCGAATTTGTCTTCCTCTGGCGAGCTGTGATATTGCTGCCAAAGTGCAGACGTGGTGTTCTACTATTTCTCTGACCAAGCTCTTCACGTCTAGGTATTACTATGTCTCTCTTTTTTAGTAAACTGTTAGAACATCTGTAGATGATCTTTTCAGATGCCAAATGATAATGACGTTATAAGCCACCTCTACTCTATAAGTAAAATGATTTTTATATGAATCTGCTCAAACGTCATTGTTTCAACACATCATGTGACTTTCAATTACAACACACATTGTTTGTTTGTTTGTATATGATTCATCTCGACTCATGTACACACACGGTATGTATTCTCATATCATTGTTACCCACGACAACAATACGGTGTGTACTTAGATAGTCATTCGTGTGAGCCATTCATGAACCGAACGTATTTATTCTCTTCTATATCGCTAGTTGTGCCTGTTTAGTCAGAGTGTGTTCTGTAAAATTAAACGATACTGTGTTAGTTAGTCGGT
>CM067305.1:62761212-62903619 GCA_034231615.1 Meghimatium bilineatum | reverse complement strand
GACATCAACCAGTATCAATGTGATAATGGTTAAATAAATGGAGCGAAAACAGGTAACATATTTGTTATAGATAAATGTAGATGGCTGAGGCCAAACACTTCACCCGCCTGTAGTTGGGATCCTAAAAAGGTAGCAACGATCGTTCATTTTGTTATGAAACTGTTTAAATGATACTTTTTTATAAAATAAATACTATACTCTTCTATACTAAGTTATATGTGACTTGGCCACGTATGTGTAATTTCCGTGTATTCATTCATTATACATATGCTTATATTTATAAATATATTTTCTATGTAGAGTTTAATTTATATGGTTATCACATTCTTTACAATTCACTCTCAGACCATGTTTACCTTTTCTTTATCTTTTACATAGCAAAATTAGAGGTTTATTTTGCAACCACATTGAAGGTTGTACTACTCTTTTTGAATATTTATACACATATATATATATATCAGTGGCGTATCCTGGGGTCTGAAAGAGAGCATTGCAACTTTTAAAAAATGATAATTTTCTACTCACCCAATTATTTGAAGTTCAGTTCTATTCTGCGGCTCTTTCTGCTAAAGTCCTCTGTTACTTTGTTATAAAAGTCATCATTGCCTTTCATCTCTACAAGAAGGTCTTTTTCAATTGACATCATTGATAGAGCAGAAAGACGACATTGCCCCTGCGAGTTCCTTATGACATTTTTAATGCGTTTTTAAGTGTCATTTACAAACAATATACATGGCCAGAAAAATAACTTACATAATGATCCGAACCACAAAGCCAAACGACTTTCTTATATAAATCATTGTTAAATGAACGGACACATTTTGTTCCTTCTCGTTTAAAACTGCTTAACGCAGGAATCGGTCTGCCCATTTTTACCAAGTCCAATTTTTCATTAAATGTTCGCGATTGAAACGGTCGCTCAAATAAATCTACAACAACATCATTAATAGAATCAGCCATAATAACCACCACAGTAAACAAATATACTAAGTTTAGTAATTAACAATAGCAATACACATGTTTCTGTACAAACACAAAATATTAAAAATCAGCTGATTAAAATCACGTTTGAAGTTTTGAATTCTTAAGGTATGAAATCGAAATCACATCGCTGTGTAAATGTGCGTGTGTGTTGAGTAAGATCACGTGACGTGTACCAAAAGTGAAACAAGTGTGTGTGTATGCAATCAAGATTATAATTGCTTGCATTGTTATCATTAGTTTAACATTCAAATAAAAGTACTAGAACATAGAAATTGCACTGTTTCACACCAGTAAATAAATGTTCATCAATCAATTTATTATTTGCCCAGTGCTAAATTGTTATAATAGTGATTGAATCATAAAATGTATTAATTTTTTTTTTCATCGCAAGCTTACTCTGGAGACAAGGTTATAAAAAAACACACAGTATATCACTGCGCTTATATGTAAAGGGACTATTTTAACGAAAGCAACTTAAAAATTGCTTCAGTGCGGCCACTTCAACATATGTGTTGCCAGCACTAATTTTCGGAAAAAATTCAGATTTGTGAGAAAAAATATTTTAAAATATATTTTTGAGCAATGCTGCAAGGGCTAAGTTTGGATGGGGGATAGATCACTGACTGGTTTATCATTTTCGCAACTCTTGAAGGCATGCAATGCTTGCCTTGCTTATGCTTAGCATACGCCACTGATATATATATATTATATATATATATATATATATATATATATATATATATATATATTATATATATATACTATATATATATATATATATATATATATATATATACATATATATTAGTTGTAATAATAAATACTCTTTTCATCAACTTATTTCTTGATTTAGAAAAGGTATTATCATTAGCAGTTAAAGCTATTAAGAGATGAAGCAAGCGATTTTAGAAAACAATAAAAGGAAAAAAAACCGAAGTAAACTGAGGTTTTGCATTTTTCTGTGACTTTAATGTCAATGTCTTGATCATTTAATAGTTCTAACTACTCGCTTGTGCTGACATGTTAGCAAGTTGTTAAAATCTTGCATCGCTTCTCGTGAAGGTTGAATTGAGATTAATGAAATATGTACGGGTTGTGTTGGGTTAATTGTAGTATACGTTTGTGTATTGAATTAAATTATATTTCCCGCCGACGACAGATGTGGTGTCCGGCCATGGCGCATATAAAACGGCGATACAACGCATTTCCATTCTTAGGACTTCATCCAGCTGAAACTCTAGTAGCACCATGGTCCTGCTACATGGGAGATCCAGCGGGATTTGGAGAATGAATGCTGAAGATGACGAAGAAGAAGAAGAAAAATAAATATATTTGACGTGTGATTGTTGGATTTTAATTCCATATAGTAACGATAAAAATAAACGTATTACCTGATAGACTTAAAATACACAGACAGACTACTTTTAATTACCTTCTGTTTAGAAAACAATTACCAGGGTATTCTTACTTTATCTAATGATATATTCACACCAAGATGGAGCATTCTAATAAATGATGCACAATTCATTCAAGTAGAGAACATGTATATTTATGTCTGCATCTTGTAAATGCAATGTGACGTGCTCCAATGATGTAAAAGATCAGGAATAACACAAGCGAATTGAGTATTTTTTTTTAAAATAAAAAAATATAGAAACTTGTAATGTATCATTATCTACACAACATGCTCAGTTTTTAGTGCTATAATGTTGTATAATGTTGTATAATGTTGTATAATGTTGTATAATGTTGTATAATGTTGTATAATGTTGTATAATGTTGTATTGAATCAATATAAATCACCGAAATGTCGGAGGATGACCGACAGAAAGGAAGTGCCCAGTAACCATACAAATAGAGGTAAAATGCAAATACAGTAAATAGGTTACTATATCAATATCAAAATAATAAAAATATAGAAAATAACTATAAATAAAAGGAACAGACACGACAGTCAACGTGTAGGTCCTTCTTTTTATTGTTATTTTGCATGTTTTTTATTATTTTATATTGATATAGTAACCTATTTACTTTATTTGCATTTACCTCTATTGAATTACTGCTTCTTTATATATGTGAATGAAGAATTGTATGTAATCAAATAGATAGACGTGAGCTGAAGGCACGTCTGTGCATAGTTAACCAGATCGGATCTGTTTTATGTCAAAGCAGGATGTATGTACTACATATCTGAAACGTTGTATCTCTTATCTTTTAATATCACAAGGCAACAAAATAAAACTTTTTTTAATCATCTGAAACCCAAAATACACTATTCTAAAAGATTTTTTGGCGCTGATTTCAGATCTGGTATCAGTTTTTTTCCTATCACGTCAAGTTTTAAAGTTATGAGTGATGTTAGTTTTCACTGAACTTGGCTGTATTTTTTCGAGAATCGCAAACATCAATTAAGCAAATGATTCACATCTTCTAGACTAAATCAAATATACTCACATCACAGCATAGATATGTAGAATGTTTCTTCAAAAATGCTTGAAATTTGATTTTCTGTTATATTCTTCGCCTGGATTATCACGGAATAGCATCCAGCAGAAGTCGGCCATCATACTCTCATTCCACAAACCTTGATAACGGCGCTCCATTAACTGAATGTCCTGGTGAAAACGTTCTCATTGCCCTTCACTCACCATACCAAGATTTTCTGGGAAGAAATCTACATGGGAGTGCAAGAAGTGCACTTTTAATGACATGCTGTCAGTAAGAATTTTCTTGGTTTACATCAATGACCTAGGTTCTGGTAAGAATATATTAGACGCTGAACTCCTTCCCTGTAGGCAATGAATCGTCATGTGGAACAGGCCTGATGGCAGAATCTAAGCTAGGATATACAATGTTCTGTTTATTTTTAGCAGAGAATCCATTTGTGTTCACCAGACAAAAGTAGCAATCATTGACATGGTCTCGCGGTTCCCTCCATAGCATTGGAATTGCAAATGGCATAGCTGCCTTGCGGCCATTTAGCCAGTCACGTAGTCCGCTTGAACAACTGGTACATATGATATGTGGAGCCCAAGATTTATCCTGATCACCCAGTGGACAGCCAAAATACAATATGTATATCTTCTTTAGATCATCTGAAATTGTGCGCCGCTGTGATTTCGTCACAAATGAACCACACACAAAACAGAAACAGTTTGGATGATTGATGCATCTTCTAGGCATGATAATAAGTTAATAAGTACACAAAATAAGTTATCAAGTACACAAATGCAAGGTTTTTGCAACTTTAAAATAAAAGAAAGTACAAAACAACGAAATCTCAATAATATACTTGTCGTAATTACTTTAAGCAAACACCACACGTGTATAAATGGATTTACTATCCTATCGAATACACAAAAATGGTAGCATCGATACTAAATCACGTGACCCGAAACTGAACAAAATTGTAACAGCCAGTAATAAAGTATCGATACCAATCTAAATAAAACATTGTACTCGATTTGTGGTCATAACCACTGTTGAAAGATATTATAATTAGCTATTACAAAAAAATGTTACGTGGTAGAAAAAAAACTAAAGAGAGATTTTGAAATCAGCTAACCAAATACTACATAACCCATATAAAATTATCTGTGATGATTTTTGTGTGTTGCCTATATTTACACATGCAGTAGATGCGTATATAAACAATATCTAGTTAGAACACATGTTTATTTCCTATTTTATAATTAAAAATCGACTTTTGGACTATGAGATATATCCGCTGTCTGATATATTGTTATGTGTATATTTTTGTCTATATATCTATTTACCGATATTCTGTTGATGTTTGTAAAACTTCAACAAAAAAAAAAGCATGTGTTCTACGCATCTGATGTCTCTTATCTTGGACGTACAATATAACTTTATATATGTTGTCTGGATAGTATAATATAAGGTTGCATATCGTGTATGAATAATACAATCTAAAGCTATATGCATTGTATGCACATTACAACCTAAAGCTATATGCATTGTATGCACATTACAACCTAAAGCTATATGCATTGTCTGCACATTACAATCTAAAGCTATATGCATTGTCTGCACATTACAATCTAAAGCTATATGCATTGTATGCACATTAAAATCTGAAGATATGTATCTTCTCTTGATGTCAGAGACAAACATTTTGTCTCGTGTCTCGTTGGTACAATCTAACATATCTGGATAGTGCAATCTCATGTCTGGATAGTACATTCTCATGTCTGGATAGTACATTCTGATGTATGGATAATACAATCTCATGTCTGGATAGTACAATCTCATGTCTGGATAGTACAATCTCATGTCTTGAGAGTACAATCTCATGTCTGGATAGTGCAATCTCATGTCTGGATAATACAATCTCATCTCTGGATAGTACATTCCCATGTCTCGATAGTACAATCTCATGTCTGGAAAGTGCAATCTCATGTCTGGATAGTACAATCTCATGTCTGGATAGTGCAACCTCATGTATGGATAGTACAATCTCATGTCTGGATAGTACAATCCCATGTCTGGAGAGTACAATCTAACGTTATATATCTCTTGCTTTACTGAAATCTAACGATACACGTATGTTGGAAAAGAAAATTCAGCTGTTTTCAAACAGCGAGGTTATGTGAAAATGTAAAGTCAGGATACTTTACCGTCTCCGTGCGAAGAAAATGTTGGTTGAAGGATAAACTCAGTTGTTGTGTAGATGATTTCAATTCGACGCAACATTGACGATGGGAGAGAAGGAACCTTAGTCCAACATTACTGTCTAAACAATGTTATATACGGTAACCATACACACAGTCGAGATACAGCTCACTATCCGAGGACACAGGGGGACAATTTACCGTCTAATTACACGAGATATGTCCAGCAACATACATGTATATTGTAAGAATATAAGTGGTCAACCCCAAGCATGCAATCACTGATTGCTGTCTTTTATCAAACTGCCAACCAGTGGAACGTTCTTGGCTGTACAGTCAATAGGTACAGTGGATAAGAATCAATCACAGCAAACTGTTGATACACACTCATTTGTCTGACGGTATCTAGGAAGCTAGTCACACGCTAAGACGTTCATCTGAAATAAATGCACACCGAAATCGGATGGGGTGCGATGAACGTCGCATATAACTCTACTCTGCTATAAAATCTAGATCACATAATTATTTTAACCATTTGTGCTGAAATCACAAGAACACTCGGAGAAGTTTAATTACGAACGGACACAGAAGAAAAAGTAGAAGAAGAGGAGGACGTCGGTGAATAAAGATGATACAATATCTCTTGTATATGGTTTAGGATGTGAACCCGGGTGGTTTGGAGATAAGTGTATGTACATGTGTCACTGCAAAAGGTTGAAATCGTGTCTGGGAAAATGGCGAATGCCCACAGGGGACACCGTGTGCTCTTTCATTCTTCGGACCTGGGTTGTCAGTATGGTTAGTATTGTAGTCACTGATGTGTATTCTGTATATATATATATATATATATATATATATATACTATAGTATATATATATATATATATATATATATATATATATATTTATACTATACATATATATATGTATTATGTATATGCACTAAGTATATGTATGGTATGTATACATGTTTATGTATGTCTATTATGTATGTGTGTTATGGTAAAAAATATATACATAGTTCTTCTTGGTATCGTTTGACACGCATGGTCCATGATGTAAGAAATATTGTTTCTTTATTTATTTTCATTCCTCCTCCTTTTAATTTCTATTTTATTGGAAACTAAGACTGTTCGGGCAGTCCCACTGGAGCAGGACCATAGTCTTGCCCAAGTAAGCAGAGTGCTGAAGACGGAGGCATCCAGCCAAAAAGCGCACAGATAATCAGGAAGCCACGCACAAAACACAATGGAAACATGTCTACATCTATAAATAGTTATGGTGCCTGCCCTGTGGCGGACGTTCAAGCAGGGACGGTGCCGGGCCCTATACCTCGAAAGGGTCCAACCTCAGTTACTGGAAGTCCTTCTCAATTGCCCCGAGGAGGCAAGGGAATAGAGCTACTTGCCAAACAAACAAACGACCAATAAAAATAATGCACTGGAATGCTGTGGGTGTCAACAGTAAAAGAGATGGATACAGCATACAATTGGAACTTGAAAATGTCCTCAGTGACGAACAAAGTTAGTTTATGCTGTATCCAAGAAACAGCAGCGACATAGCCGAATGAACAGGCATTCATTCATGCATTGTTACAATGCCTTCAGATGTAGGCGATCATGTCTCTCCACAGTCCTCTGTCTGTTATGCATTGAAATATAGTTTCTGAAGATTCTGCATTATACCACTCTTTCAGGCTATTTCCAATATTTTCTAACGTTGTCTGCCTCTTTTACCCTCGATCATTCCAGTTGTTACGATGTTCTCCTGTCCACCTCTTCTCAAGACATGACTCAGAAACTGTGATTTCCGTCTTCTAATACAGTTAATACGTTCTCTATTTGAGTTGACGAGTTGTAGAATTATAGCATTACTCTTTTTAGCATCCCATTATATTTCCAACATGCTTCTATAAAACCACATCTCTGTAGCATCCAGATGTTTTCTTGCAATATTGTCAATTGTCCATGTTTACCTAACATATAATAATAGGGGCACTATGTAATGTTTTAGTATGTTCTTTTTTCCTTCTACAGGAACACATAAATAAACAATGATGAAGGGGATTCTCACAAAGACAACGTATATGTTCAGACAATGATAGTAATGAAAGTGACCAGGGGAGCGGGTAGAGAGTGTGTTATTACTGGAAAGATCAGCACTCACAAACAACAGCTGACTAGGACACTGGGCTTATAGACATTTAGATCCTGAGACAGGGCTCCTCCCAGAGAGCCAATGTGGCTTCCGACAGGACAGAGGTACTGTTGACATCATACTCACTGCCAGACAACTACAGGAAAAGTGTTGCGAATAGAACATTGGTCTCTACACCACATTTGTCGACCTAATTAATGCATTCGACACTGTAAATCGCGATGGACTATGGAAGATAATGGCTAAATTTGGATGTCCCGAAAATTTCACCAACATGGTTCGCCAGTTCCATGATGGTATGACAGCCTGTGTGCAAAATGACGTCGCACACTCAAACACCTTTACAGTGACTAACGGCGTCAAATAGGTTTTCTTCCTTGCTCCTACGCTCATCAGCATGATGATCTCTGGTATGTTAAATGATGCCTTCCGGAATAACAGTGCAGGAATTTGTTTTCGCTATCGAGTTGAAGGAGAACAATTCAATCTTAGTAGATTGAAGGTCAAGACCAAAACTAAGACGTACATTGTTCGCTACCTCTTGTTCGCCGACGATTGTACACTAAATCCTACCAATCTCATGCTGTGCTCATGCCAGTGCAGCATTCGGAAGCCTTCCTGCGAACTTCTGGATCAGGCGTGGTCTCAGTCTGACAACTAAGTTGGACGTGTACTGTGCAGTGGTTTTACCAACACTGCTTTATGCTGCGTCGTCCAGGACTGTCTATGCGAGAGACGCTCGACAGCTTAACTCTTTTCATCTTCGGTGCCTTCGAAAGCTCATGGGATTACATTAGCAGGATCGTGTACCAGATACGGAAATCCTTCAGAAGTCCCGTATGCAAAGCATCCATGCAATGCTGACTAGGTTCCAACTCCGCTGGACTGGCCAGTCAGGCGCACTCCAAAGAGATGGGTAGCTGTGCGAAGGTAAACGTTCAAGTGGAGGGCAGATAACGCGTTTCAAGGATCACCTAAAACGATGTCTTATCGATCGATGCTCATGTGAGATTACAGCACTTGATCGCTAAACCTGGCACACCCAGATCACTGCTGACATCATGAAATTTGAAAAAAAAAGAAAGAACATTGCGGGCAATCCACAAGCGCAACAAGGGGAAGGACAAATCCGAAAATTCTCCACCCCGAACCTTCAGCACTCCTGCATGCACTGCAATATAACTTTCCGTGCAGGAATCGGACTCGATAGGTTACGGAATACGTGCATCATTTAAGGTAGTTTCACTTGGGAATTGATTCTCGTTACAACTCAGATTAAAGAATTCATCATATTTGAGTTTGTCCAGAGTGCAGTCACGTTGGATCACAATCACAACCTCGGTCACAATGGGCAAAATTCTCACATACTTCCATGTATATCTACATTCGCATTGCTCCTATCATTTCTATCACATCGGACTGTTTCATGACACAATTTTACTCATTTCAGAAGACTGGGTTAGCGGAAATGCAGTACCCGGTACGCCACGCTATTTGACCGACCAAGACAGTTCCACATGTAACCCGAATAAATATGCCGAAACACTTTACCTGACACTCACCATGGACGTACCTGTATCTTGGATACGAATTGTAGTCAAAAACGAGAGTAAGGTATTCACTATCGCTAGTAAATTGACACATTAATATTACATATTTCTGTAACTTGCACTTCTCATTTTCTTCTTCTTCAGCGTTCATTCTCAAACTCCTGCTGGATCTCTCCTAAAGCAGTACTACTAGATCTCCAGCAGGATGCAGTCCAGATAATGGAAATGCGTTGTGTCGCCGTTTTATTTGCGCCAATGGCCCGACACATCCGTCTTCGGCGGACACTTCTCATTTTGACCCTCTATGATATTGTATTAATTCGTGGATGTAACTCTAGATTTACTTTTAATTCCACCGTATCAGTTTCAATGGCATTAACAATAACATACAGTATAGTCTATAACATTACGTATCAGGCAACATGACCTTAATAACAAGAACTCTTGAAACAGTCAGTAGCTTCATATACCTTGGCAGCAAACTATAAACCATAGGAGATTCATCAACAGAAAATCACACCGTATTGCACTGGCAACTAAGTCATTCAATAAACTATCAAATATGTGGCATTCAAAAACACTATGAAATAACAGAAAACTCAAAATCTTCAACTTCTACATATTTTTTAACAGTAATATATGAATATAAGTTTCGAAGAAACATCATACTTAGAACAAAGACTTCTTCATCAAGTGCCGTCTCCGCAACGAAGGTTGGCTGCAAGGTATCTCCAACATCTCCTTTCTCTTGTCTTGGTGGTGCACTCTGCTAGACTGTAACATGTCCATCGTGTAATGTTACTCTCTCACTTGTATCTCTGCCTACCTCTTGTTAGCTTCTCTTTGACTTTACCCTCAAGTAAGGTCTTCAATAAGGTGTCATGTCTTTTAATAGTTCCAAAGTATTTTATTTGCCTGATCTGTATTCCTCTTAGTAGTTATTTCTTCATATTAAGTGTCTTTATCACCTCTTTATTTGTTTTCTTCTATTTCCATGATGTTCTCCCTATTCTTATATATACCCACATCTCAAAGACACCAATTATGTCTTCTAATTGTTTATTTAGTGCCCATATTTCTGAGCCATACATTAATATAGAATAGATGTAGTATTTTATAATTCTCATTTTTAACTTGTTTGTAATTTGTTTAGATATTAATAATTTCCGCATGTCATTGAAGGTACTTTTAGCCATTCCTATTCTCCTTTTAACTTCTGTTTCACATCTGCCATCATTTGTGACTATGTGCCCAAAATATTGATACTGTTTTATTTGTTGTAGTTTCACTCCCTGTATGTTTATGTTTACCTCCTGTTCTTCTGTGTCTTTGCTGATTATCATGGTTTTTGTTTTTTGAATGTTTATATCCAGTCCATATTCATTACTTGATTTATTGACTTAATCTATTAGTCTTTGTAGTTCATATTCAATTTCTGCCAAAAGAACAGTGGCATCTGCATATCTAATGTTTTTTATTATTTTCCCATTGATCTTGACTCCTGGCATTTCTTATATATTTTGTAAAGATATTCTCTGTGTAGGTATTAAATATGCTTGGTGATAAAATGCATCCTTGTCTTACCCCTCTTCTTATTTCTATGTATGGAAAGTAGCTGTTTTCACACCTTACAGATGTTGTTTGTTCCCAATATATATTTCTAATCAGTCTGATGTCCTTTCCATCTATCCCTATTTCTTGAAGACATTTGATTAATTTTTCATGTTGGACTCTGTCAAAGGCCTTGCTGTAGTCTATGAAGCAAATATAGATACTTTTTTGGACTTCTATATATTTATCTATCACTAGCCGGATGCTCAGTATAGCTTCTCTGGTCCCTTTGTTTTTCCTAAAACCGAATTGTTCTTCACCGACCTCCATATCTATCTTGTTCTTAATTCTTTCATGTATTATATTGAGAAGTATTTTAGTTAGATGGCTCATTAGACTTATTGTTCTATATTCTGTACAGTCCACGGCCCTGGGCTTCTTATGTAGTGGTATGAATATTGATGATGTTAGGTCTTTAGGTATATGGCATGTTTCGTATATGTCATTGCAAATCACTGTGATAGTATCTACACCAAACTCATTTAGAGTTTTTATTATATCTGCTGTTATGTTTTCAGAGCCTGCAGCTTATCCACATTTTATTGAATTTATTGCATGTTCTACTTCTGATTTCAGTATTGCTGGTCCATCATTGTTGTCTATTGTTGGTTTTTTGTTCCGTTGGTCGTCAAACAGTTCTGTTACATAATCTGCCCATCTTGTGAGTACTTCTGTTTTATCAAATATTATTTTACCATTTTTATCTTTAATGCAGCATTTATAGGATTTTTCTTATTTGTGATCAGCCTTATCTCCCTAAGCATTAATTTTGTCTTCTGTTGTATGGACATCTCCTCTATTTCACTGCATTTTGTTTCTAGCCATTGTTTTTTCGCTGTTCTGCACATGTTACGTATCTCCTTGTCTATAATTGAGTATTTTGGCGTATTTTTAGCTTTCTTTCTTTCTGTCATTTTCTCTAATATTCCATCTGTAGAACAAAGACTAAACACAATTGAAAATAAATGCTTTAGAAGGCTACTAAAAATACGTTGGTCAGACTTCATATCAAACAAAGTTGTCAGACAAGAATCAAAACAAGAATATTTATCCTCCTATATTAGAAAGTTCCGCTGGAATTACATCGTACACGTGCCACCGAATAGATACCGAACGAATACACAGTCAAGCTTTGCTGTGGCCAACAAAGGACAAGAGTAAAAGAGAAAGACAATATAAAATAGCGTAGAACTATTACACGAGAAGGCTTCACCATCAGTATCAAAAACAATGAAGATCTAAAGCAAATTGCAATGAAACAAGAGACATGGAAATCTATGATATCCTCATCCCCCCAATCTTTGGCCCTAGAGGAATAACTAATATAAGGAAGCCACATGGGTGTATATCGCGTGGTTATGTCAGGCAAACATCATATCTTGTAACTAAATATTTTCTTATTTGCAAGAAAAAGACACAAACATGTAAAAAAATATAAAAGAACTTAAGCCTACAGTCACTGACAAAATACACTTAGAAAATGCCAGCAACACTTTAGATCTCCATTCAAACATCAACGCCACGTGAGATAGTTCAGCTGAGATAAAAATAAAATATTAGCAATGATACTACACAATAAATATGAAACATCTATGTCAAGGAGTAATTAGAAACAACGTAGTTACACATATTAGGAAGCTATGTATCCCAGTGGCAACATATTGCTGTGAGAGGTGTGAACTGACACCCACAGTTGAAACGAAAATATCGTCATTGGAACTCAGATGTTACAGAGATGTCCTATGAATATCAAGAATATAAGAGGACTAACCAATACAGATATACACAAAGTCCTGAAAATAAGAGCTGGTTTCCTCAGTACTATCCAAAAATTATGCTCACCTATTTCTGGATATTGTTTCCTGAAGCACATCATAGAACTGCCACTAGATCGCTTATCAAATCATAGAACGTCGAATAGATTTCTGAAGCACATCATAGAACTGCCACTAGATAGCTTATCCCATCATAGAACTTCTAATAGATTTCTGAAGCACATCATACATCTAAAGTCATAGAGGCACCAATCTCAATGAGAGAACTGGAGTATGCAATATCCAAATTGAACATGAAAAAGTCCCCTAGAGCTGATGGAGTGCCCAATGAAATGATTAATAACATGGGAATTGCAGCAAGAGCAAAGCTACTGCAGATCTTTAACACAAGTTGTCCACAGGTAATGTACCACAGGCGTGGAGAGAAGCAATAATGATACCACTCCTCAAATCAGGAAATGATGGCACCACAGTCTCCAACTACAGATCCATCAGCCTAACAAACTGTCTATTCAAAAAAATGGAACGTAGTATCAATCTTACGATATTAAAGTGAAAACCTTCTGGTATCACAGCAAGCAGGTTTCAGACAATGCTACTCAACTGAAGATCAGGAAACCTACCTATCCCAAGAGATTGAGGATGCCTTCCAATATAGGAAACTGGTATTAGCAGCATGGATAGACCTCGGGAAAGCATTTAATTAGGTCTGGAAAGAAGGGCCCCTTAAAGAAATTGCGAAATTGCAGGGTTAGCTCAAGAATGTACAAATGGGTAAAAGCATACCTGCATAATAGAAGAGCCAGAGTACAATTAGATGTTCGCAAGAACAAGAAAGTCCTACTGCGTCATGGTGTCCCCCAGGGAGGAGTCCTGTCACCCACACTTTTCTTGGTTTACATCAATGACCTAGTTGCTGAACTATCACAAGGGATCAAAGTGGCAATGTATGCTGACGACCTGGTGATGTGGTACACAGAAGAACATGCGACAGTGGCCACTAAACAAATACAAAGAGCTATCGATGCCCTAACCTTATGGGCAAGATTGTGTGTCAGCATTAACACAGATAAGTGCAGCACTACACTTTTTACCTTCGAACCAAAACAAAACGCCGGTCATATCAAGATAGATGGAGAGCTCTTGAAAGAAGACACACAACCCACATACCTTGGAGTTACTTTTGATGATAAGCTCACCTGGAAGCAGCACATAAACAAAGCAACAACAAAAGCCAGGAAGAAGTTAGCTATCCTAAGAAAACCAAGTGGAACCACATGGGGAGCCAGTGGGAATATACTCAGTAAAGTTTACAAGCAAGGAATAAGACCACACCTGGAATATGGTTCAGCTGCGTGGTGTCCTGCATCAAACACCACATTACAAGATCTTGATAAAATGCAAAAGTGCACTTGAAATGGGAAGAATGCAAACAATTGGCGAACTCAAAGACACAAATGGTCTAATTCAAACAGAAACGTTTTAGTGTTTGCCAAGTCATCCAATGAAGGAAAGATTAAAAAATCTAGTAATGGGGCGACTGGAAAGAAGCAGCTTTATCCATCAAGCTATAGGACTCCTCCGTAGAGAACTTACAGACGTACCTGAAGTTGACAGCCCCTTAAGGTCTGTACCAGAACAAACACGTACAGTGAAAGGCATGGAATGCCAATATACATTCAGACCCATGTGAAAGGAATGCTACGCGAGGACGAACAGAATAGTGTGCAACGAATGACATTCACCCTAAGTTTCCTGGATGAGGAATATCCACAAGATATATGAGCCAGAGTATACACAGAAGGGTCAGCACAGAATGCAGTGAGGAATTCGAGGTGCAGGTGTATGCATAGAATATCCACACAAGCCTTGAGATGCAATGTGCAACTGCCTTTTCTGAAGCCAGCCTGTTCATAACAGAGGATGTTTGAGCTCTCGAGGAACCAGTAAAGTCGTACGTTAACGTTTTTACAAATGATATCGATTACTATACTTAATTTAAAAGTAAATAATCATGTGAACAAATTCACATGTATATATATATATATATATATATACATGTAACATGCTTCGCGAAGTCATCTATACTATTTTTTTCTAACTATGAATGTTCTATGAGGTTCCTGGAATGTACGGAGTGACAAAATTATAAGTTTTCATTTTCTCTTCACGTAGTAAACTACTTTTTTTCCATTTTCTTTACGTAATAATTATTTATTTTTTTCTGAACAAACTTGGTAATTATAGCAATATTGTCAAACGTTAATACTCACATATAGTGTGTGTCCTTTGTTAAGAATGTTCTAAATAGTATCTACTTCAAACACAACATTTTCGTTAATTTGCCGTCGATCGATATATATATATTATATTAGTTTCTTGCGTTGTATCCTGATTCTATGTCGCATGTATCCATTTTGACAGTAATGAAAATAAGTTTTTGTCACATTTATTTATGGTGGGTCTGTAATTTGTATGATTGATACGTACTGTGTAAGTGTATTCTTCCAATCAGTTCAAATATAATGAATATAGGTGTAACTTTGCTATATAACTAGCTTGACTCTTGTGAAGTCTAACATCCAAACACTGTTTATTTGCAATGTCAATTCTACAATTCGCAATATCAATTCAAATAAAAGATTATAATACAATAACAATTCTGTTCCCGCTACTTAACTTTTACCGCACATGTATTCTGAAACCTGGAATATCTACTCATAACTGTAGCAGCAGAGTGGGTGGGCAGACCGCGCCTCTATTGTGTTGGGAGGCACACAGTGGACCAGCGGACGCGCCAAGGGTGTTTGTGGACCACGGGACAAAAAAGTGGCATTGTGCTACAACCAGAGGGTCGCAGTGGACCAACGGCGCGCGCCAAGGGTGTTTGTGGACCGCCGATGGGAAGGCCAGCAGTGAAGCCCAGCGGACCGTGCCTCTAGGTGGTGGAAGGCACGCAGTGCCTACGGGCACGCTAAGGGTGTTTGTGGACCTCCGAGCAGCGAGTGCTATTGTGCTAGGTTGCCAAGGTCTGTGTGTGGCCCGCCGGTCCACGGGTGCCATTGGCCCGCCGCGCGGCGCAGCTGCCTGTAATTAAGTAAAATTAAAGAATTATGCAGCTAGCATGTACTATTCCTACCGTCGAAGAACGCAACTCTACGATGGGACGATACGGCCTTCCTGTGTCAGGTGCCAAAATAGCTCTCATCGAAAGAATTGCTACCATACCTGGTCACGAGGGTGCTGGGAGGCGTGCAATTGGCCGACGAGCGCGCCAAGGGTGTTTGTAGACCACCGTGCAAAAAAGTGGCATTGTGCTACAACCTGAGGGTCGCAGTGGACCAACGGCTAGAGCCAAGTGTGTTTGTAGACCGCCGGTGGGAAGGCCAGCAGTCTAGCCTGGCAGACCGCGCCTAGAGGGTGCTGGGAGGCTCTCAGTGGCCCCGGGAATATGGACTTAACACAGTGCGTGATATGCCAAACCTATTCAGAAATCTAGTAGACCTCAGAGAGAGGACCTCAACGAGGATGAAACGAGCACATAATAACTGTAGGTGGCTGTGCATAGGGGAAGCGACGTTCTGCGGTGAGCCGAGCATGTTCGAGCACTGTAAATTACACCGGGCCCAACTCCGACGTGGCGCTGTTGAGCCGAAGACCTGCCGCAAGTGCGGAATTGACACCCAATCAAAGGTTCAGCTCTGCGTCGGATGTGGACAGAGAGATGTAACTCTGGCATGTATCTCCATTGAAAGAAAGGCTCGCAGCCAATTTAAAAGGGTTCTAAAAGTACTGACAGCACATTGACGGGATACTCGTGTAAGGTCCAGCCTAATAGGGCACGAGCCACTCACCCAGTGCATCCTACGTAGGCACAATCCAGAAAACTGTCCAACATGTCCGCGGGCCTGGGGGCGGGGCTGTGGTTTGACTGAATACCTCTATCTAGATTTCGTAGCAGTTGAAGAATAGCACTGAATAATAAAAATGGGTATGCGCCAAATGCCACTTTTGCAGAGCGGTGATCAGCGCATAGAGGCTCTTCTTAACTGGGGGTACGATGTGTTAGAAATCAAACTACCAGACGGATCAATGGCTGTTTTTAGGCGATTAGCACCCTCCAACCTACCCCCTGAATATCATTTTGGCGATGAATTTCCCCCGAGGAACTGACCCCGTTCGTAGAGATTGTCGGCGCTTTACAGAAATAATATCGGGAAATCCCACAGAGTAATATGTCGACGCGACAATACCCGTCCCGAAGGTTCTCAAGTTCGCAGCAGCGAAATTCAGGAAGATAATTGTTTTTTCGCGACATATCAGACAAAATCTAGGACAAAGCGTGACAACTTTTTATTTTAGTTTTTTTCTGTCACGCTTTGCCTTAGATATGCTAGTGGCACGCTCCCATGTCACACTTTTGTGCATGCGAGAAACGGGCGTATGGATCGTGAGAGAAACACCCACAATTGGCGCGGTAGGAATTCCCCATCCAATCAACGCCCAGAGAAAATGAGCAGTGTTGTTAAGGGTTCTCAAATTTCGCTAGCCATAAGATGAGCTTAGCGTAGCAGCTTTAATTCATCTACTGTAGAGAGGAGGGGCAGTAGGAACCTCCCGGATGTCATTGTACTCTTCATCCGCCCCTGCAGGGCAGCGACATATGCAGTTTATTTTTGCGTTAATGCGGACATGTACTTTGAAAACTCCGCACGGGCCTCCTCGCGCCCCCGCTCGATCAATTCTTTTTCTTTTTTCTAAGAGTCCTCCTTTGCCGTCTTTGAACTAATCTCGTCCTTCGTTTCGTTATATTGTTCTATCTCATTGACAATTCGGTCAAACTCCTCTGCCGATATATTGCAGTCTCGCAGTGCCTCGGACTCGTATTTGTGAATACTGTTAAGCTTGGTTGCGGCACTTTGTGTTATCTCACAGTGTTTCATAGCCTTATTCGTACACTTGCGAATTACCACAGCACAGGCTAGCTCGAACATAAACGCCCCCGACCCGAGACCAGCCAGCACAAGGCCCGGGAGTATCCCGAAACCGGTCGCTATCAGCGATACACCTACGGCTTCCAAGCTTATACCGGCGAGCCCTACCCCAGTACTCAAACCATCGGTTATATTAACCGCACGCTGGTATTTATTCTGAGTTTTGCGGTGTGATTCAACCTCTGCGACAAGAAATGAATCGAGTTCTGCTATCCGGTTCAATCGAAAATGTTGATCACCACTTAACGATGCGTCTAGGTTAGGATAAATCGACATCTTAAGTTGTCGTTAACGCTGATAATTTCTCTATATTTGCAGTAGGTGTCTCTAAATAGGTATCAGGGACCAGTCTCGGTGCATACAGTAGCCTGATGAAAGAAACCCGGGTCTCAATATAAAAGTACTGGACACCTACTTAATCTCCTGTGCGTATTTTAACTGAAGAGTTAGACGCTCTCACAACAATTTTTCCCGCAGGATTGGTCACGATCAGACCAACTAGCATAGGGGCATCCCATTTTAGTAAAAGGCCAGGGAGCATGTCGACCCACTTGTCAGCTGCCCCTTTGAGAGAAAACTCGGCGTATATGGTACTGTTTGCTGGTGGTGACGTGAGGCGCTCAATATCCTTAGTGTAGGTAGCAATAGATTTAATGACAATATTCGTATTGGCGTCTGCCTTTGTGGCGATGGCATAGCACGGGCCTAGATCATCAATTACCGCCAATTCTCGCAAGCCTTTACCGGATGGACTATAGCTTACCAGGACTTTCCCGCCAGCATTCAACAAATGTGATACTGAACCCCAGGCTTTAAGAGAATATAGGGGAAGCGGAGTTTCAGCTCGACATCCCAATCCTCTTGTGTAATAGGAGCACGAACATAGTGCCCATCTGTAATCAGGGGAAGTCCATAAGTCTGCAATTCACCAGACTCGTCGAACCCAACAACATCCCCCCAATCGCTAAACCCGGCTGTCGCGCACTCTTTCACACTGACTGACCCATCACTCTTTCCGAATTTGTTGACAGGCATGCTTAGAGTAGCTTTGAGATAACAATTGTTGCATCAATCTCTAAATTATCCGTGGCAGATGCTGCAACCGGTTGCAGCATCAACTTCGCCGCTACGTCCTTTTGTGTTGTAATAATCAGCGTCGTAAAACTGAATTGCTCCCTATTTTTTAAATTAAGCTGACGGATCATCATAAGGGGTGGCCCAGTATACAAGCTAACGAGGCATTCCTTAGTGTTCATGCCTCTGCGGACCCCGTCTATAAGAAATTTATAGACCCCGGGTTCTTTCAGGGTAAGAACGCAGTTAAAGGCTCAGATTATTTCAGCTGGGTCAGGTGAAGGCTACCAATAGGCTTAATTTTGAGTGTTCTTGTTAGCCTCCAATCAACAGACAGCTTATACAAATCAGGTGTGAGCTTGTTTATTGCCCTTTCTACGAAGTTATTGAGGATGTCGATAATAGCTTCCTTATTTTCGTCTGCGGTTGTTTTCATGGTTGCGTCCGCTTTCGCAATTCGTTCGTCTACGTATTTTTGGGCGGTATTTTTTCTTCCAGGTGCTCGTTTATGTATTTTTGAGGGACGGCATCAGTAGCTTCTACTGGCGCGCCAAAGTCTTTCAACCTGTGCCCACCCATCGATAGATCCCCGCGCATAGTATCACTGGCCCTGTGCACGAGACCAGTTGGGTTAAACTGGCTCGCACGCTCCCCAGAGGAGCTAATATATGTACATCCAAATTTGTCGACTGGCATGACTATACCGTGCTATACGATAAGCAGTTTTATCTTAGTTTAAATGAGTTTTACTGACAATTTTAAGAACGATATCCTTAAAATTGTCCGCAGCTGCAAGCCGGTGTAGCACGTAGAGGCATAGGTGCCCACAGATAATATCTTCTGACCTTTGCAATTGAAATGTCTGTGTTTGAATTGAGCTTCGCAGATATTGAACGAGCTCTCGGGGAGGATCGAGCCCATAGCTGTCAAAATAATTAGCTTCCTGTCCTCTTTTGTAATACGCCACCCAGTGGGTCCCGGGGCCATCGCTATCGTCGAGATTAACGACCCCGTATTCTACATGCCATACTGTCTCTGGCAAGCTGTCATGCATAAACACGCCGCGGAAGTGAGGTATTCCCCGGGCAGCTTTACGAATATCGTGGTCACTCAGCGGCAAGAGAACCTTCTTCAGTTGTTTTGAGGCCCCAGGTAAAGCCCTGAGCCCTTACACTTAGGACAACAGCCTCCTGTTTTTGACAAGAATAAACCCGATCCACGCAGCTGCTTCTCAACTTCCCAATTATGTCGTTCAGCCTCTCGTTGGGTTCGATCAGAAGCTTTCTTGTCGTCGACAGCCTTCGCAATGACGGCACTTCCTCCAACTAGAGAGCCTGCAGCAGCAAGCCCGCCTAGTATTAACGGGATTAATTGTAGGAAGCCTCCCTTTTTAACCATGTGTTGTAATTGGGACTTTGAGAGCGTTAATTCAGCTCCTGTACCAGCAGCCTGTTTCTTCTCGATGTGGGCGATTTGGCGCTTCGTTAGCGCGAGTGAGTCTTTGTCATGCAGCTGTTCGTTCGTAAGCCGGATAGTAACGCTTACCCCCGCCTGGACAGCCTTCGCTATAGTCTCTTGCTGACCCTCTGTAAGGCTAACCCCAAAGGTAGTATAATCGGAACGACGTTTCGACATGAGTCTATATTCCTAATAGTATTATGTTCAATATATTTTATGGAAGTTAGTGACGTCTGACTCTAGCCACAATATTCGATCGCTGATAAGGAATGTATATACTATAGTGTCTGCCGGTACATTGACAGCAAATTTCGCTTTAAGGGTGATGGTTTTAACGGCCGAGTTTTTTAGTTGTTCGGGCTGTCTCCGTACATCAATTACGAAGATTGGATATCTATCGATAAAGTCAAGCGGGGTGAGCTGGCAAGACGACTCCCGCTCCGTAACGCCATAATAAGCTTCCTTGAAATCAGACATCATCTTGTACGCCCTCGACGTTTTTAGCTGGATGAAATCGGCATCCATATCGAGGTCAGGACACTTATTGCTGTTGAGTACGGCAGATATCTATTCCACCTGCACATGATCAAACACTGCCGGGTTCACTGTTTGACTATTAGCGCGGAAAGTTTGAAATGCTACTAATATCCACCTAGCCTGCTCTGTACCCGATGACACACTCATTGGCTAACTGTGCTTGGTAACGGCCGGGACAACGCTGCTATCGCATTGTATGGTTCGGTAAGCGAATTGTACCTTCTAATTATTCAAAATCACTTTATGTAATTTATCCTTGAAATAGAGTGATGGCGTCACGTGTGGCATACACCAGACGAGCTTGGTTAAACGAACCTTACCGTTAGGAGTCACGGCATCGCGGAATATAGCATCGTTGTCATTGCTACGACTCAGCAACAAGCTGTGCTTGACACCATAATTCGCTCGGTTGTAGTCTTCTGCAAAGCCAAAACAGTGTGTGAGAGGTAAGTAGTATATGATGTACAAGATGATACGTAGACACCTCAATACGCCTCAATTACGCCTCCCAAGATGGCGGCCGACGCCTCACAACGCCTCAAGTAAGCATCCAAGATGGCGGCCGACGCCTCACAACGCCTCAAGTAATACTTGAGGCGTTGTGAGGCGGCGGCCGCCATCTTGGTGGCATTGTGAGGCGTCGGCCGCCATCTTGGGAGGCGTAATTGAGGCGTATTGAGGCGTCTACGTATCATCTTGAACATCTATCTGTTTAGTGGTCATAAGGTTTTCCACTGAAACTTTTCCGTTGTTTTTAGGTGCAAGGTGATACATCAAGGTCAATATCAGTGAAATTTGTAACCTGTGATTCACCTTTAGCCCGATAATCCAAGATAACGAAAATGACACATACAACAGCTGACCTTGTGTCGACCTCACCATTCTAATTATGAAACTTTTCCACACTAGAAATTTTGTATCGTTCAGATTAGTGGACTATCGCAACAACGCCTCAAGTACGCATCCAAGATGGCGGCCGACGCCTCACAACGCCTCAAGTAATCTTTGAGGCGTACTTGAGGCGTCGGCCGCCATCTTGGATGCGTTGGTTTAAACTCACCATTTTTCGCTTTGTGGGTGTGTTGAATAAAAAATAATTTTCCGCTTGCTTATCTCCCACCCTTTCCCCTCATGTGTCGGTTCTTAACATGAAATGACTTTATCTGTTTAGTGGTCATAAGGTTTTCCACTGAAACTTTTCCAGTGTTTTTAGGTACAAGGTGATACATCAAGGTCAATATCAGTGAAGTTTGTAACAATTTTTTTAACCTGTGATTCACCTTTAGACTGATTAAGATAAAGAAAATGACACATACAGCAGCTGAACTTGTATATATACAACAAAAATAACTCATTAATAGAAATGGATACGAGCTGGAAACATCCTTTTACAGCTATGATTGCTGGTCCGACCGGGTGTGGAAAAACTGTTTTTGTGCAAATTTTCTTAAAATATGTGCACGAGCTGGTGGATCCGATACCAGAGGAAATTATCTGGTGTTATGGGGCGTGGCAGGTTGCGTATCAGACCATGCCTGGTGTTAAATTTATTGAAGGTCTACCAGACGTGGAGCAATGGACTGGTGATAAACCAAGTCTGTTGGTTATTGATGATTTGATGAGTGAAACAGATGCTCGAGTTACTAAATTATTCACTAAAGGGAGTCATCATCGGAGTCTGAGCGTGTTGTATATTGTGCAGAATTTGTTTGGTAAAATACGTGGTCAGTGCATGAAAGCACAGCGGGTGGTAATTAAGCAGAAACCACGCTCACACTGAAACTAGTGTGCGCGCGTTTCTTTAAAACGAACGTTAAGCCTATTTTCTCTCTCTCTCGCTCTTTCTCTCTCTCTCTCGCTCTCTCTCTCTCTCTTTACATATGTGGTACGTTATAGGCAGAGAAAGTTTTCTGTTACTTATACAGCTTTTTTGTATTTAGAAATATAGATACAATGCCATTGCAAATATTCAGCGTATTGAAGATCAATGTAACATTCTAAATCATTCGATAAACCAAACATCTACCCTTTTTTGGTTTTGTAGTAGCAGAAGGGGGCTGTTCCACAACTACTGATAGGAGATAATATTTAACATTTACCATCGATGGTGGTCATACCAGAAAGGCACCTAAGAGTTAACAACAACGTACCAATTGACCTGTAAATGTACTGAAACATCTGAAACATGTTAATATTTGTCTCGTTGTGCCCCTGTGCCTGTGTTGGGTCATTGTGTTTTCCAACACAATCTGTAAAAATTAATTATTTTGTATTTTATTTGTATTTTTTTTTAAATTTGATTTTTTGTCTGTTTCTTTTTGTTTTGTTTACTAAAAGTAGTTATTAATATTACACAATATACACACATGATGTCAGTATTTACAATACATATAGTTGACAAACAGTTATTTATTTTAATAATTTTGAATATGTCTAAATAAATGTATACAAGAGTTCTAACCACACATAGAACGAAATTATAACAATGACTTTTAATTATTTCGTTCAGAATACATTATATTCTATACGTTATGGTCGGTAAATATTTTTGTTGTAATAAATTATTAATATTATGGGATATACACACATTCGGTAGGAATATACAATACATATAGTTGACAAACAGATATTTATTTTAATATTTTGACTGTCTATAATCTTAATAATGTCCCACAAACGTTCTAACTACCAATTAGACCGAACGCAGGTAAACCAACATCTGGAAAGTACTATATGCCCCTGAGTCTGTGTCAATTATCTCCCCCGTATCAAAAGGCGCTCTAGGGGGTAATCGGTTGTCGGCTGTATGAAAAGATAATATCCCTGAACCAAAAAATAAGTTGGGGCTCGATATACGAAAAACCCGTATGATATAACTTAATGTATATTTCTTCTTTTATATCTTTTACGACCAGCCTATTCCGATGAAAATCAGACTACTTGGGCGGGAATGATGGTTGTGGTTTAAAAAATAAGGGTTTAAAACCAATGTTAAGTTTCGCTGTCTCTCTCTCTCTCTCTCTCTCTCACACACACACACACACACACACACACACACACATTTGTTTAGCTAATACTATATATAATAATCAATCTTAGTTATATACAAAACATAGACTTCTACAATAAGTATACAATTATTTTTCCCTATATTGCGTTGACATCGTTATATTTTATTTTTTTTGTGTGTTTTGTATTAAGTATATAGAAACTACATTTCACGTTCGTTCGTTGGAGCCCACACAAGCCTGTTTTATAAATAAACACACACAATGCGTGTTTATTGTGTGGCAGCGATGACACATCTGAAACATGTTTCTAACCTATGAAACAACAACATTTCACATCATTATTCTTGGGTAGTTGGATCAAGCGTTTAATCCTCGCTGCGTTTATAGACAACATCATTGACAACAGCAGACACATACACACACACAACTTACATTCTGATTTCGCCACCATTTTATCGGATGAGTAGCAAGCATATTTGTATCCTAATAGTTTCTATAGCAATTCTAGCATTACCAGATAGGCCTTATCTTACTCGGCTTGGGAACAAAATAGCATATTTTCTTTTGTTGTTTTAAGTATATGTTAACCGCCTATATTCTTACATTCTGACTGTAGTTACATGACCATTAATAGTAATGTCAGCTATTTATGTTGCTACATTCATGATTTCTATTAAATTGTGCATTTGGTGTTACTCTATGCCACTTGAGCATTTTAAATTTTCTTTTGTGACACCAACATTTTCAGCTAGCGGTACGTTACAGGAGTAACTGCAGTTCCAACACCCAGTCCCTTGTGGGCGTAACTAAAGTTTTAATTCACAGCACTCTACAGGTGTAACGGCGTGTTTAACCCCCCACAGTGCATTACAGAATCAAATGTTTTTATCATAATTTTTTTTTTATTTAATTTTTTTTTTTTTTTGTTTTGGACGGTGATAATTGTAAAAGTGCTATTATGCATAGCAGGGTCAGTGGCTTAAGGTTGTGTTGTCACCTTTGTCTACCGTTGTTGTAACTCCTTTTTACATTTTATATTTCAATATGTAGCAATTTGAGAGAATTTGTGTAGAGTAAATAGTCATAGCACGCCAGTTGTGTTCCGTGTGGGCTGATTGAAGCTTGTTTGTGGGTGTTGATAACTTGTACAGCCTTTGTACTTGTAGCTTGATGTTGACACATGGGCGTTATATACATAAGTAGAAACATAGCCAGGTTGTGAGATACATCTCTAGGGTACCGAAATACCTCCAGGTGGTTGTATACATTTCATAATTTCATGGGTTGTGTTAGCTTTTGTCCTATTAGTAAGGAAGGTCCGACCCGGTCTTCTTATTACTAACAACATAAAACATTCGGGTCTGTGAAAAAGAGACAAAATATTACATACTAAAAAAAGAAAGCTCGGTTGGTTGTCGTGGTGTGACATCATCTGAATCGGGTAAGAGGCAACTGGTGAAAATAAGGGAATATACTAATATTGTCATATTAATGCGTATCTTATATAAGCAATAAGTTTTATGTTAATAAACCCAACTAACACAAGTTAACAGACACACCTGATTATACACCTAACACAACATTTAGTACAACATAAAGACAAACTATAATTACAACGAAGATAATAAAAATCATATTTATTTAAACAACCATTAATCTAAAAAATTTGGGTGTGCCGGTGATTGACACACCCCCACATCACGGAACAAACATCGTCGCACGATTTGTTCGTTCTTCCCGTGTCTCCAAGCACTCAGTGTGCCATGCAGCTCTGCGCCGCACGCGCTTACGGAAATAGCGCCGTATAGCCAGCTGTATCAACAATATTAAGTCTTTGTGGGTCACGTCCGTGACGAGAACCGCTCCAAGTTGGTGGTCTATAACCTCCTGGGATGGCATTAAACAGGAGTGCGCCAATTGATTCGGCTGCTCATCAATGCAACCACGACAGTGTCGTGTCCTATCATCAAACAAGGACAACCACACCCCTTCAAGGACTGAGCGGGCTGATCGGGTCTGTAATAGAAACAATAAAACATGATATAGAAAACATGATATTTTTTTCAATCTCTGTGTTCTTCTGGCCAGCTTACCTGACCATACAAGATAATATATTGATACATATTAATAAATCAACCATTAACATTACATGACAGCAGGCCAAAAATCAACGACCAAACCTGAAATATATTTCATTATTATTTTTTTCAATCTCTGTGTTCTTCTGGCCAGCTTACCTGACCATACAAGATAATATATTGATACATATTAATAAATCAACCATTAACATTACATGACAGCATGCCAAAAATCAACGACCAAACCTGAAATATATTTCATTATTATTTTTTTCAATCTCTGTGTTCTTCTGGCCAGCTTACCTGACCATACAAGATAATATATTGATACATATTAATAAATCAACCATTAAGATTACACGACAGCAGGTCAAAAATCAACGACCAAACCTGAAATATATTTCATTATTATTTTTTCCAACCGCCGAGTTCTGTTGTCTTGTTGACCTGACCATACACAAATTATATATTGAAGTATATTAACACAACAGACAAAAGACCAAAATACGATGTCGAAACCTAAAGATAAATTTTATGTTTATTTTTTCAAGCTCTGTGTTCTTCTGCCCATCTTACCTGCCCATACAAAATGATATATTGATATATATTAATAAATCAACCATTAACATTACATTACAGCAGGCCAAAAAAGCAACGACAAAACCTGAAATATATTTCATTATTATTTTTTTCAAGCTCTGTGGTCTTCTGTCTTGCTGACTTGATCATACACAAATGATCAAGCTTGTATATACTGGCTCCCTTGTATATACATGATGAAAGACCTGTGTTGCACGGGTCCGTACTAGGAGGGCCACCGGTATAGTTTTTATGTTTATGAGCAATTTTTTTCCATATAGTCACACACACACACACAAATACATAAATACAGATAAAAAACAACAACATCGTTGTGGTTTTATTATTTTATTTTGTTTATTAATGTAATATATTAGTATCATATTAGTTTAAACAAGTGACAAGTTGTTGTGTAATTGTACGTTGCCTTCTACATTTTTTTCTACCACTTATCCCAAATCAGACTTTTGCCCCTTGTTTTACTTTTTGTTCTTTTAGATGTCTGCCTATGTTGAAGTAGTGGGGTCTTAGGCATCACCTGTGGGGTCTTAGGCATCACTTCGACTTTCTCTGGCATTTTCTCAGTGGGGTCTTCATCTTTCTGAATTGAGACCTTTGGGACTGAGAACTGTGGGTTCTAGTCGTGGTGCACTAGATGTTTACCTATAGTACGGTGCTCGTCTCATTTCTCTGGTATTTTCTTAGTGGGCTCTTCATCTTTCTGTATTGATACCCTTGGGACTGCGAACTGTGGGCTCTAGTCGTGGTACACTAGATGTTCACCTATAGTACGGCGCTCGTCTCAGAGTGTTTTTTTCGCAGATTATACCACTATCCTTAGTACGATCAAATAAATCATTAGCCATCGCCCTGTGCGATAGCTGTCGTGGGTTTCCGGTTTACGATATGTCTTGGTCACCGCCTAGACGATAACACCCAGGTGTTAACAATATACTAGTCCTCTTTATCTCTAAAATGCTGGTTGTGTATCGGCATGGCCGTTAGTGCTTTATAATGCACGTGCATACGGAAGCTTCTATAGGTCGTAAACTTACCCAGCAACACCCCCTGGTTCAGTGCCATTTCAGTTGTGGTTTACATCAGGTGTCTTAGTACGACTACATAAACCATTACCATTCCCATTAAGAGGTATCTATCGTATCACTTGGTTTTATAATTAATCACGGTCAAGTATGTCCGATAACGTGGGGGTTCCACTGCTCATGGCCTATTTATCCACACCCTTATAAAAGCCAACTATAACATTAAACCATACCATTCATACAACTTAACCAAACGGACAAGAACCAATACCGATATTTCCCATTTACACGCAATGGCCACCAACACAAATGTAAGTCTTTTTGTCTGTTGTGATAATATGTATCAATATATAATTTGTGTATGATCAAGTCAGCAAGACAGAAGACCACAGAGCTTGAAAAAAATAATAATGAAATATATTTCAGGTTTTGTCGTTGCTTTTTTGGCCTGCTGTAATGTAATGTTAATGGTTGATTTATTAATATATATCAATATATCATTTTGTATGGGCATGTAAGATGGGCAGAAGAACACAGAGCTTGAAAAAATAAACATAAAATTTATCTTTAGGTTTCGACATCGTATTTTGGTCTTTTGTCTGTTGTGTTAATATACTTCAATATATAATTTGTGTATGGTCAGGTCAACAAGACAACAGAACTCGGCGGTTGGAAAAAATAATAATGAAATATATTTCAGGTTTGGTCGTTGATTTTTGACCTGCTGTCGTGTAATGTTAATGGATGCTTTATTAATATGTATCAATATATTATCTTGTATGGTCAGGTAAGCTGGCCAGAAGAACACAGAGATTGAAAAAAATAATAATGAAATATATTTCAGGTTTGGTCGTTGATTTTTGGCATGCTGTCATGTAATGTTAATGGTTGATTTATTAATATGTATCAATATATTATCTTGTATGGTCAGGTAAGCTGGCCAGAAGAACACAGAGATTGAAAAAAATAATAATGAAATATATTTCAGGTTTGGTCGTTGATTTTTGGCCTGCTGTCATGTAATGTTAATGGTTGATTTATTAATATGTATCAATATATTATCTTGTATGGTCAGGTAAGCTGGCCAGAAGAACACAGAGATTGAAAAAAATATCATGTTTTCTATATCATGTTTTATTGTTTCTATTACAGACCCGATCAGCCCGCTCAGTCCTTGAAGGGGTGTGGTTGTCCTTGTTTGATGATAGGACACGACACTGTCGTGGTTGCATTGATGAGCAGCCGAATCAATTGGCGCACTCCTGTTTAATGCCATCCCAGGAGGTTATAGACCACCAACTTGGAGCGGTTCTCGTCACGGACGTGACCCACAAAGACTTAATATTGTTGATACAGCTGGCTATACGGCGCTATTTCCGTAAGCGCGTGCGGCGCAGAGCTGCATGGCACACTGAGTGCTTGGAGACACGGGAAGAACGAACAAATCGTGCGACGATGTTTGTTCCGTGATGTGGGGGTGTGTCAATCACCGGCACACCCAAATTTTTTAGATTAATGGTTGTTTAAATAAATATGATTTTTATTATCTTCGTTGTAATTATAGTTTGTCTTTATGTTGTACTAAATGTTGTGTTATGTGTATAATCAGGTGTGTCTGTTAACTTGTGTTAGTTGGGTTTATTAACATAAAACTTATTGCTTATATAAGATACGCATTAATATGACAATATTAGTATATTCCCTTATTTTCACCAGTTGCCTCTTACCCGATTCAGATGATGTCACACCACGACAACCAACCGAGTTTTCTTTTTTTAGTATGTAATGTTTTGTCTCTTTTTCACAGACCCGAATGTTTTATGTTGTTAGTAATAAGAAGACCGGGTCGGACCTTCCTTACTAATAGGACAAAAGCTAACACAACCCATGAAATTATGAAATGTATACAACCACCTGGAGGTATTTCGGTACCCTAGAGATGTATCTCACAACCTGGCTATGTTTCTACTTATGTATATAACGCCCATGTGTCAACATCAAGCTACAAGTACAAAGGCTGTACAAGTTATCAACACCCACAAACAAGCTTCAATCAGCCCACACGGAACACAACTGGCGTGCTATGACTATTTACTCTACACAAATTCTCTCAAATTGCTACATATTGAAATATAAAATGTAAAAAGGAGTTACAACAACGGTAGACAAAGGTGACAACACAACCTTAAGCCACTGACCCTGCTATGCATAATAGCACTTTTACAATTATCACCGTCCAAAACAAAAAAAAAAAAAAAAAAAAAAAAATTTAAAAAAAAAAAAATTATGATAAAAACATTTGATTCTGTAATGCACTGTGGGGGGTTAAACACGCCGTTATACCTGTAGAGTGCTGTGAATTAAAACTTTAGTTACGCCCACAAGGGACTGGGTGTTGGAACTGCAGTTACTCCTGTAACGTACCGCTAGCTGAAAATGTTGGTGTCACAAAAGAAAATTTAAAATGCTCAAGTGGCATAGAGTAACACCAAATGCACAATTTAATAGAAATCATGAATGTAGCAACATAAATAGCTGACATTACTATTAATGGTCATGTAACTACAGTCAGAATGTAAGAATATAGGCGGTTAACATATACTTAAAACAACAAAAGAAAATATGCTATTTTGTTCCCAAGCCGAGTAAGATAAGGCCTATCTGGTAATGCTAGAATTGCTATAGAAACTATTAGGATACAAATATGCTTGCTACTCATCCGATAAAATGGTGGCGAAATCAGAATGTAAGTTAAGTGTGTGTATGTGTCTGCTGTTGTCAATGATGTTGTCTATAAACGCAGCGAGGATTAAACGCTTGATCCAACTACCCAAGAATAATGATGTGAAATGTTGTTGTTTCATAGGTTAGAAACATGTTTCAGATGTGTCATCGCTGCCACACAATAAACACGCATTGTGTGTGTTTATTTATAAAACAGGCTTGTGTGGGCTCCAACGAACGAACGTGAAATGTAGTTTCTATATACTTAATACAAAACACACAAAAAAAAATAAAATATAACGATGTCAACGCAATATAGGGAAAAATAATTGTATACTTATTGTAGAAGTCTATGTTTTGTATATAACTAAGATTGATTATTATATATAGTATTAGCTAAACAAATGTGTGTGTGTGTGTGTGTGTGTGTGTGTGTGAGAGAGAGAGAGAGAGACAGCGAAACTTAACATTGGTTTTAAACCCTTATTTTTTAAACCACAACCATCATTCCCGCCCAAGTAGTCTGATTTTCATCGGAATAGGCTGGTTGTAAAAGATATAAAAGAAGAAATATACATTAAGTTATATCATACGGGTTTTTCGTATATCGAGCCCCAACTTATTTTTTGGTTCAGGGATATTATCTTTTCATACAGCCGACAACCGATTACCCCCTAGAGCGCCTTTTGATACGGGGGAGATAATTGACACAGACTCAGGGGCATATAGTACTTTCCAGATGTTGGTTTACCTGCGTTCGGTCTAATTGGTAGTTAGAACGTTTGTGGGACATTATTAAGATTACAGACAGTCAAAATATTAAAATAAATATCTGTTTGTCAACTATATGTATTGTATATTCCTACCGAATGTGTGTATATCCCATAATATTAATAATTTATTACAACAAAAATATTTACCGACCATAACGTATAGAATATAATGTATTCTGAACGAAATAATTAAAAGTCATTGTTATAATTTCGTTCTATGTGTGGTTAGAACTCTTGTATACATTTATTTAGACATATTCAAAATTATTAAAATAAATAACTGTTTGTCAACTATATGTATTGTAAATACTGACATCATGTGTGTATATTGTGTAATATTAATAACTACTTTTAGTAAACAAAACAAAAAGAAACAGACAAAAAATCAAATTTAAAAAAAAATACAAATAAAATACAAAATAATTAATTTTTACAGATTGTGTTGGAAAACACAATGACCCAACACAGGCACAGGGGCACAACGAGACAAATATTAACATGTTTCAGATGTTTCAGTACATTTACAGGTCAATTGGTACGTTGTTGTTAACTCTTAGGTGCCTTTCTGGTATGACCACCATCGATGGTAAATGTTAAATATTATCTCCTATCAGTAGTTGTGGAACAGCCCCCTTCTGCTACTACAAAACCAAAAAAGGGTAGATGTTTGGTTTATCGAATGATTTAGAATGTTACATTGATCTTCAATACGCTGAATATTTGCAATGGCATTGTATCTATATTTCTAAATACAAAAAAGCTGTATAAGTAACAGAAAACTTTCTCTGCCTATAACGTACCACATATGTAAAGAGAGAGAGAGAGAGCGAGAGAGAGAGAGAAAGAGCGAGAGAGAGAAAATAGGCTTAACGTTCGTTTTAAAGAAACGCGCGCACACTAGTTTCAGTGTGAGCGTGGTTTCTGCTTAATTACCACCCGCTGTGCTTTCATGCACTGACCACGTATTTTACCAAACAAATTCTGCACAATATACAACACGCTCAGACTCCGATGATGACTCCCTTTAGTGAATAATTTAGTATCTCGAGCATCTGTTTCACTCATCAAATCATCAATAACCAACAGACTTGGTTTATCACCAGTCCATTGCTCCACGTCTGGTAGACCTTCAATAAATTTAACACCAGGCATGGTCTGATACGCAACCTGCCACGCCCCATAACACCAGATAATTTCCTCTGGTATCGGATCCACCAGCTCGTGCACATATTTTAAGAAAATTTGCACAAAAACAGTTTTTCCACACCCGGTCGGACCAGCAATCATAGCTGTAAAAGGATGTTTCCAGCTCGTATCCATTTCTATTAATGAGTTATTTTTGTTGTATATATACAAGTTCAGCTGCTGTATGTGTCATTTTCTTTATCTTAATCAGTCTAAAGGTGAATCACAGGTTAAAAAAATTGTTACAAACTTCACTGATATTGACCTTGATGTATCACCTTGTACCTAAAAACACTGGAAAAGTTTCAGTGGAAAACCTTATGACCACTAAACAGATAAAGTCATTTCATGTTAAGAACCGACACATGAGGGGAAAGGGTGGGAGATAAGCAAGCGGAAAATTATTTTTTATTCAACACACCCACAAAGCGAAAAATGGTGAGTTTAAACCAACGCATCCAAGATGGCGGCCGACGCCTCAAGTACGCCTCAAAGATTACTTGAGGCGTTGTGAGGCGTCGGCCGCCATCTTGGATGCGTACTTGAGGCGTTGTTGCGATAGTCCACTAATCTGAACGATACAAAATTTCTAGTGTGGAAAAGTTTCATAATTAGAATGGTGAGGTCGACACAAGTTCAGTTGTATGTGTCATTTTCGTTATCTTGGATTATCGGGCTAAAGGTGAATCACAGGTTACAAATTTCACTGATATTGACCTTGATGTATCACCTTGCACCTAAAAACAACGGAAAAGTTTCAGTGGAAAACCTTATGACCACTAAACAGATAGATGTTCAAGATGATACGTAGACGCCTCAATACGCCTCAATTACGCCTCCCAAGATGGCGGCCGACGCCTCACAATGCCACCAAGATGGCGGCCGCCGCCTCACAACGCCTCAAGTATTACTTGAGGCGTTGTGAGGCGTCGGCCGCCATCTTGGATGCTTACTTGAGGCGTTGTGAGGCGTCGGCCGCCATCTTGGGAGGCGTAATTGAGGCGTATTGAGGTGTCTACGTATCATCTTGAACATCATATACTACTGAGGTATGCAGAAAGCAAACGACCCGGCAAGGGCCAGCTTGGCCATTATCATCTGGTTTCGAGCCTCCTAGCCGTTATTAGTAAATTTAGCCTCATCCGAAGTGTCTTTATACCAGCACATGTTCAGGGCCGCGCCCTTAAAAAATCGTCTCCGTAAGTTAGCATACCTTTCATAGTACTGGCATGCCCGGGGTAGTTCACGTTTTCGATCTCCTTACCGTTGATTTGGTATCGGAGCCGTGATAACAGGTATAGTATACCATTATTGCAAAGCGCGACAGGCGATGCATTGGTGTAGGGCTCGGCCGTGGCAGATTCCAAATTACCTTCAACATGAATGGATACAGATAAGCATCCTGCCCCTGGATGTCTATGTGGATGTCTTGGCCGCTATTGATCGCAGTGGCGCTTTGAGGCGGATATTCACGGAATTCAAATCCTCGACACTCTCATCTTCTTCCACTGTGTCTTTGATTCTCAACGTAGGATCTGAAAATTGCTTTTCCATTTTGGACATTTTTAACTATATTCAATCTTCAAAGCTCTAATAACATGCTGAAGTTTATAGTTGGGTTCACTTTAGTCTTCTTAAGCCCGCTCCGTCTATCCGACTGCTGATATCGGCACCCTGTACACCCACGGGACGTGATAGCTGATTTAAAATCTCTAAACTCTTTTCGGATATTACTTTTTCTGGGACCTTTGCTACAACATTTAACCGGTTTGCTCTCACGGCGTCAACGACCTGTTTGACGGCGGATACGGTTGAAGCCCCGGCCTTTGCCACGCTGCCTGTGACGTCGGCGATAGTTTTTTTATGGTTCCCTTGTTGGCGTTAAGTATTCTGCCGGAAGATCCGATGGCTCGCGTAACTGCTGGTATCCAGTCCATCAGACCGCTACCGATTACATAGCGCCGCTGTCTCCTTCTACGCTGAAATGCCAACATTTCAAATGGTGCGAAGATGTATTCTAATGACAACTGTTTCCCCGCGGAGGTTTAATTGAGCGCCGTTTTGGTCAGTTAACCAAACTCGTATACGATTTAAGTTACCGGTTTGTCCTACCGGGAGATAGACGAGCTTATGGGGGGGGTCTCGATGATCTGGTGCCCCGGACCCACGCTGGGGAAGAATGAATAAGCAACAGGTTTTGGTATGACCCATTGACGAGATAGCAATTGACCAGGATGCTGTCTACAGTGAGGATGTCTACAGCGTTTTCACCATAATGATATCCACTACCTAGGATCTGTGGATCGAAACCTAGTGTTGATCGGATAGTGCAAGCACGTAGATCGACTTTATAACCGTTTTTGATGTACATGTAGGCCCTCAAGGTTGCACTATTGGCCCCTATAGATATGTAATGGTTCTTCTCAATAGCATCCCAGTCGCCGTTGGTTCTTAGCTGCTACTGTATCTCTGCACAAATATGGGAAAGCTCGTAAGAACCCTCAGGTAAGGTAACTGTTTTCCAATTTTTTCCACCGTCAGAGCTGTACACAAAGCTGTTGTTGGATGCCACGATATTGGGAATGGCATTGTACGTTTCGAGGTTAAAGAGAAGCCAACGCATATTTATTCTTTGGATAAAACTCAGATAAAACTCAGATTTTCTCTAGATAAAACTCAGGAGAGAGAGTGTGGTTGACGATTAGCGCAACTCTTCCACACTATAAACCAACTTCAGCGCTAGTCATTTCTCAACCCATTTATTTATTTATCTTTATTAATTAAATATGAAGAGAACAAAGTGTGAATCAATCCTAGTTGGTTCATGGAATGTTCGGACACTTACGGATATCTCAGATGTAAACAGACCAGAAAGAAGAACAGCACTAATTGCTAAAGAATTGGCCCGTTATAATCTGGATATTGTTGCACTTAGTGAAACGCGGTTTGCAGATGAGGGTCAGTTGACAGAGAGAGGTGGAGGGTATACATTCTTCTGGATAGGACGTAAAAATACAGAAAGGCGTGAATCAGGTGTTGGTTTTGCTATAAAATCATCTCTGGTGCAGAAACTTCCAGGTCTGCCTCGAGGAATTAGCGATCGCTTGATGTCGTTGCGATTGAAAGTGAGCAAAAATAACTTTGCCACATTACTTTCTGCATATGCGCCGACAATGACAAATCCTGATGAGGAAAAGGATAAATTCTATGAAGAGTTAGATGCCGCTATATCTGGTACACCGAGACCTGATAAACTCATTATCCTGGGTGATTTCAATGCCCGAGTTGGCAAAGACTCCCAGACATGGCAAGGTGTTCTTGGACGTCATGGGATCGGTAAATGTAACAGCAATGGTTCCCTTCTTTTAAAGCTATGTTCTGTGCACGAACTCACTATCACCAACACTATGTTTCGTTTGCCAACGCGCAAAAAGACCTCTTGGATGCATCCACGCTCCAAGCAGTGGCATCTTATAGACTATATCATAACCAGAAAAAGGGACATCAAGGATGTTCGTGTCACAAAAGCAATGTGTGGAATTGAATGCTGGACTGATCACCGGCTTATAGTATCCAAACTAAATTTCACCATTGCAAGAAAAAGACGTCCACAGGGACAAAAGATAGAAAAACGCCTAAACACTGATCGGTTGAGTAACCACGATATAAAAAATAATCTCTCCAAGGATCTCGACGTAGCCTTGGGAGACTTAGATCTTCTTAATACCACATCTGAAGATAGCTGGGCTTCGTTTAAAGGAATTATTTACGCCAAAGCGAAGGGACATTTGGGAGTGAAGGTACATAGACACCAAGACTGGTTTGATGATAATAATTTTGAGATAACATCCTTGTTAGAAGAGAAACACAAAGCTTTCAAGAAACTACAAGGGGCAGCATCTTCACCGTCCAAGAAAGTAGCCTATAACAAGATCCGTAACACTTGTCAAAAGAAGCTTAGAGAGATAAAGGATAAATGGCTAAGTCGAAAAGCTGAAGAAATTCAAATGTTTGCAGACAGAAAGGACTATAAGCGATTCTATGAGGCTTTAAGAACTATCTATGGTCCACACTCATCGGGATCACCACCTCTATTAAATGCCGATTCGTCGAAGCTTCTCACTGATAAAAATGACATCTTAAATCGTTGGGCTGAACATTTTGAAGAAATCCTAAACAAACCATCAGTAATAAATGAAGAAGTCATAAACAGAATACCACAACTTAGGATAAGAGAAGAACTCGATATACCTCCAAGCAGTCAAGAGGTTATGATAGCGATTAAACAAATGTCAAATGATAAAGCTCCTGGTTTGGATGCATTACCTGCTGAAATTTATAAAAATGGCGGACCACTGCTGATTAAAAAACTAACTGACATTTTTGGTATTTTCTGGAACTCAGGTACATTGCCTCAAGATCTAAAAGATGCTTCTATAGTGCACCTATATAAAGGCAAAGGTACCAAACAGTCTTGCGATAATCATAGGGGCATATCACTTTTGTCTATAGCTGGTAAAATTCTCGCTCGTGTCATACTCAACAGATTAAATAATTCTCTACTAAACGAGCTACTCCCAGAGAGTCAGTGCGGTTTTCGTGCAGGTCGTGGTACAGTTGATATGATATTCTCTGCACGACAAATTCAGGAAAAGTCACAAGAGCAACATAGTGAACTCTTAGCAACATTTGTGGACTTAACTAAAGCATTCGATACCGTTAACAGAGAAGGACTGTGGAAGGTGCTTACAAAGTTCGGATGCCCCCCCCAAAACTTGTCACTGTGATACGACAATTTCATGACGGTATGATGGCTAGTGTTATCTGCGACGGAGGAGTATCTCCTGCATTCCCTGTCACAAATGGTGTAAAGCAGGGATGTGTGCTGGACCCTACTCTTTTCAGCCTGTTATTTACAGCCATGTTAACGGAAACACACCATAGTAATGAAACAGCAGGCATAATGATCAATTACAGAACGGATGGTGGTCTTTTGGCAAACACGAAAACTAAATATAGTACTGTTAGAGAATTACTTTATGCTGACGACTGTGCATTGTATGCTGACTCTGTCGTAAACATGCAGAGCACCATAGACCGCTTCTCAAAGGCCTGCAACAACTTTGGTCTCACTATTAACACCAAAAAAACAGAAGTCATGCACCAAGCAACATCAAATAGCCAACATACTGCTACTTCCATCATCGTCAATAAGGAAAAACTGCAGGTAGTCGACAATTTTACTTACCTTGGAAGCACTCTCTCTCGCGATGTCAACATTGATGTGGAAATTAACAAGAGACTGGCAAAAGCTAGTGCTGTATTTGGCGGATTACGCAAAAATGTATGGGACAGAAGAGGTATAAGAACAACCACCAAACTACAAGTATATCATGCTGCTGTTATACCAATCTTACTATACGCCTGCGAAACGTGGACAGTGTATGCTAGACATGCAAGAAAGTTAAATCATTTCCATCTTACCTGCCTACGTAAATTACTAAACATCCATTGGTGGGACAAAGTACCAGACTACGAGGTCTTGGAAAAATCAACCTCAATAAGCATCCACACAATACTTATGAAGGCGCAGGCACGGTGGGCAGGCCATCTTGTGCGTATGGAGAACTCGCGATTGCCAAAACAAATATATTATGGAGAACTCAAGGCAGGATTTCGAAAAGCTGGTGGACAGAAAAAGCGTTTCAAAGACACGCTCAAGTCATCCTTGAAACATCTTAACATTGACGTAGGCGCTTGGGAGAGCCTCGCTCAGGATAGAACGGCTTGGCGTTACAGCATTAGAACGGGAGCACTAGCGGCAGAAGAATTCAGACAAGAAACTGCAAGACAGAAGCGGACACGTAGAAAATAAAAAACATCTCAACCTCACACAGATACCTTCTATTGTTGTCAATTCTGTAAAAGAACATTTTGTGCGCGCATTGGACTTGCTAGTCATTTAAAAACGCACTATTAACTTTATTATTTATTGTTATAATTATTATGGTTGAGTTTTTGGTCAACGACGGACGAACATCATCATTCTTTGGATCCAAATACAGAGGCGGAGAGATGTCGGTCGTCCAGGCGGTCGTGTCAGACGAAACCACGAAAGATACACTCTCCTTTGGCGACAGGAGGTCTCGAATTTCTTCCAGAATGTCTTTGCTCGAACTATCCATGAGTTTATTCCTAGAGTAGTGTTCTGTTCAATCCCACTATCAACTTTTTGGGAACCGACCCGCTGTCTTGGAGTTCATCTAGAATAGCGGATATCTCATTATCATGGCCTGTGTTACCAGCTAGCTTCGAGGCCGCCAGTAACTGTAGCCGTTTAACCAGGTCCTCTGGGTCACTGTAATACATTATCGCTGATCCTCCGCCGGCAACCTGTCCTCTCAACAGTTGATGTTGTTTGCTTTTTCGCCCGTGTAATGGCAAGCCGGCTAGCTCTGCTAGCCCCCGAAATGTGTTGACTCCCTCGGGAGTATATTGCTTCGCTTTTACAAATCGCTTTGTGAGAAGGTTGTTTAGCGTCTCGTCTGCGGGAGCCTCGAGCACAATATCCCCACCGTTGAACGCCCTCAGGCTTCCGGCTTGCAACGCCACAGGATCGATTGAGAGGGACCTAAACCGATCCCCCTTTAGCTTCAGTCCGCTGCCAGTCGCAGACCTCGCAAGCACAAACCCTTTGTAAGGAGCAGAAGTCGATCTCTGTAGGCTGCCAAAGCCTTTTTATCTCGGGTAATACTCTCTTTAGCACTCGCCGAAATGTCTTTTCTACGTTTATCCACACCAATTCGGTATGTGTTGGTTTTGTTAACTTCATCAATGATCGTGTTGATAGTGCTTGAATCGCTAAGATTAAGCTTGCTCGGTGGCTCAAAGTTGTACTTCTTAATAACCTCAATATCAAGGACCTGATCGGGGTTCAAGAGTATAGTTGATAGATCATGCTGCTCCTCACGTGCCTTGGCAGATGCTTCTAAAGCCATTGCCTGCGGTCTGGGCACGGCGGCTAGGACGTCGATAACTTTTCGGAGCTCTTTAGTCTGGTTGGCACTTGTTGTTATCTGCATCTTATTTTACTTGCCATTACACCTTAACTATTTTCACTCCTCATCTCCTTCTGTGCACTTTCCCCTCCTCACTTCTTCCCATACCCTCTTCCTCCCTGCTAGGCTGCTTTATCTCTGCTTCCTCTGCTATCTATTCGTTATACTCATTGCGTGTTGCCACTTTTGAGGTAAGTTATCTTAATTTAACCTTATCTATTTTACTTACTACCACACCTTATCCATTTTCGCTCCTCACCTCCTTCCGTGCACTTTCTCTCCTCACTTCTTCTCCCCATACTCTCTTCCTCCCCAATATGCCGCTCCCTATTTACTTCCTCCACTATCTATTCACTATCTCTCCTCATCTTTCCTCCCTATCAACCACGTTTGTTTCCATGTAAGATTCGTTGTACCGTTGTCTTTAGTTTGTCCTGATGAAGGCTTAATAGTCGAAACGTCGTCTGTCCCTGTATCTCGTTGTTACGTTGTGTTATGTTTTATTTTGGTAACACATCTACCTATTTGTGTTTATCTTGACATTTGACCGGTGTTACTCCAGCCACCTGCTTCCTGTTTAGGGTTGTTACCCTACACTGGAACATTTATCCCTTCATTTTGAAAGCGCTGCCGCAGCTGGTCTCGAGTCGCTAGGTAGTCTTTAACGAAACTGTCGCGTGCTTCCGTGCTCGATATTTTTGGTTGCCACATTAATCATATGGGCTTCATGTGTAATGTATAGATACTTTAAATAGGTGACTTCGGGATATAGAATCGATCAAACCCACATCGATACTTCCCATTATAAACCTTGCTGGTCTGATCGATTACGCAGAACCCATGAGGCTCAGCCGTGCACTCGGCGAAGCAATTATAAAACTCTTCAATTGACATGTCCCCCATGACATAGGTGGTGTAGATAGTACGTAAGTCTGTGTTGTCTTGTTTGAAAAATATAAGTAGCTTGCAGTTTGCGCGAATTGCTCTGCCCGGGACTTCCACGAAATTCTGGCTCAGATAGAACGAGTCGGCACCACCGTGGCGACCCAGGCAGAAATATTTGTCAATCAGTCGTTGCTTCTCTAACATAACATCGTCAAATACCATTATGGTGCGTTCATTTTTGTTCAGACTCTCAACTGGCAGAATATCATCGTCAGAGCTGTGAAACGTGGCCTCCTCTTTCCCAGTCTGTGCTTTCACTGCTTCAGCCCAGTCCCGCAGCAATTCATATTTATCTTGTCCTAACGCTTTCCCGTGTATATGGAGTCGGTCATACTTTAAGAATCCGTTTCGCAGTAAGAGATTTATCATTAGGTTAGTTTTTCCGCATTCCGAAGGGCCGACAATCACACAACGAATACTACTAGGTAGCAACCAATGATGATGCAGGGAGGCTTGCCTTGCTTCAGGATCCAAATTGAAGATTTCCATATGGACTTTGCCGCTAGCAGTGTATATAAACGATGTATTGTCTTCGATGCAAACGTCCAACACTGAGTTCCAAGGAGAAAACGGTGACTCTGAAGATAGGACGACCTGCCAAGAAGGCTATCTGTACTATCTGAGATACGAAGAAGTTTCTGATTTTACCTCTGCGACGGGGCGCTGGTCTTCTTAACAAAACAATGAATGTCCTACCGTTACCAGAGATGCATATGCGTCTACCCAAGGAAGTAGCATCCGAGGATGTCCCAGGCGGCTCGTTTCAAAACAGCGGGAAGTATTCGTTCTGCGGGCCTTTCACAAAACTTGATAAACGATTGTCACAGGGTTGCCGTGGCGTCAACCAGCTCGACCAGGCTTGTTTGAATCATGACGGTGTATATGCTACAAACAAAGATACTGTAGGCCGCAATAGGGCCGACGATATACTTGCTGCGGCCTTGTCGAATATCGCACTATCAGACGTCCCTGAATGGGAGAGGAAGGACGCTAAGACCGTAACCGCTATTATGGCGACTAAATCCCGTTTCGGTATGGGGCACCGATCGCATATTGGAGTCTGAGCATTACTTGCTGCATGTTTATTAGTCAGTCACAGCAACCGAATCGCGTTTTGGAGTAGCCATTTAGATACGTTGGGTATACATATTTGCGAGATGGGGTAAAGCACATGCACCAGCAGAACCCAGAAACATTTAGTGGCCTCTTCGATGAGGATATTCTGTGATAGTATCTGGTTGTGTAACCCTTCACAGGCAGGGGGTTTTACAGTAAGAAGTGAGAACCCTTCACAGATAGCAAGAGATGGACGGCGTGAAATGCAACACATTGAATGTTTTGCTCTTGTGTAAATGTTGTCACTACGAACTCTAGTGGCACACAATGCGAATGTGTGTTTATCTAAGAACGTGTCAAACGACGATAAAACACAAACGTGTGTTTTTATAGTAACGTGTCAAGCTATCCCCAAGTGCAACGTTTGTTGCCCAAGTTGCCCAAGTTCAACGTTTGTTGCCCAAGTTGCCCATGTTGCCCAAGTGCAACGTTTGTTTACCTAAGAACATATCAGATAATAGACAGACGTGAATAATACCAGGTAGAAGCGTTCTGGTTGGGCTGAGGCAACGTTTGTTTATTGTAACCCGAAGGATCAATTTCTGATTGGCCAGAAGTTTTCCTCTGGGGAAATGAAAGCTTTTGATTGGTTGGAAGTTTCTGGAAGTTTGGAGGAACTTAGGAGTGGAGGAGGAAGAAAGATTGCATTATCGACTGCCGAGCAGGGCGGTCGCATTTTACTCATGAGGAAGAGTCCCCGGAGACAGTCCCAAGTTCAGTACTTGTCAAGTCCTAGTTAGTTTGGCAACAGTCACAGAGTCAGGTAGTCGGTATACTCTCTAAGACTTCTGAGATTATTACGAGTATAATATTGCCCCGTTGCAGATAATTTAGAATTAGTCTGCAGAGTTGAGGACGAACTCGAATAAGACTAGATCGTAGCTTGTGCCTTGTGTTTATTTGCCTCTCTTATGAGTATGATGCTATTAATTGATGTATATCAACTTGTGTAAATAAACCTCATATACTTGTGAAGGAGTGCTTTCGTTAACTGATTGATGTCGAGCAGTATTACACATATTTAGACCTGGTCACAGCACCAGTATTCCAGTAAGTCCTTAAAGGCATTTTCTTCAGTCGCAAATTATTTTGACGCTGCAGATCTTCTTTCTGTCACACTAGTCTGTCCAGGACAGACAGTCAACTATATGTTTCGGTAACAAGCTGTTTCTGTCACGCGTAAGGGCAGATCATGTTACTGTTACACTTCAGGCTCTGTAACCGGGGGATTTCGTGAAGATTTCGTTCCAGGGTAAAGAAAGCTTCTGGGTCAAGCTCACTTATATAGATGCACTAATGCCTGACGACAGCGCTTATGATGCTGTGTGCATCGGTGTAGTGGACAATGTACCTTTTACCACTGACGCGTTACGGTTCGGAGACCAAATTTGCTTTAAAGCGAGTGATATATTACAGGTATATATCTAGACGGACGTACTATTAGGATGGGGCTGGCCCGTTTTGGTATGGGGCACCGATCGCGTATTGGAGGCGTACGCAAACATAGCTATCTGTATGGAGAATAAGCTATCACGTATATACTACAGCCCCAAGGGCTACTGTCGAGGACTTTCATCTGTCAAGAGCTTGCTGCAGAGGCCAAAGTTTCTGAAATTGATGCTCGTGGATTGCTCAAAAAGCAAAATATCTGGCAAGTCTATCTGCCAGCCCCTCGCCGAATACCACGTCCAATGTTTGATGTACTAATACCGAATGAAGTGCACCAAGCGGATTTATTATGTTTGCCGCATGACGGAGTGAAACGGCGCATGTACAAATACGACCTGACCGTTGTCGATGTAGGCTCTCGCTAGTAGGAAGCTGAGCCTCTCACCTCAGAAGAGTATAAAGAGGTTGCAAAAGCATTTGAGAGGATTTATCAACTGAGCCCTCTAGTTTCTCCTAGTCTTCTTCAGGTCGACCCGTGAAGAGAATTCATGGGCTCGCTATCAACATTTATGCCAAAACATGGGACTAATACACGGCGTGGGCGTGTCGATCTCCATAGAGACCAAAGTATAGTGGAACGTATCAACCGAACCATGTCCGAGCGCTTGTTTGGACACCAGTATGCTCAAGAGATGCAGTTCGCTGCCCGCGGATCTCTCAGAAGATCTGCAGAGTGGGTTGCTCTGCTACCTGCCGTTGTTACAGCGTTAAACAACGAACTGACTCGGCTGACAGGTAAGAAACCTGTGGATGCTATTAAACTCAAGAGAGTGACTGCGCGACCCTCTTCTGTAATCTCAGGGCGCCATGTGGGGCTTGAGGAACAGCTGATACCTTCTAATGCCCATGTCCGGTATCTATACCAGCCAGGCGAGTTGGAGGGCGGACGAAAACGAGCTACCGACTCAATATGGCCAGTCACCACGCATTTTGTTCGGAATTTATTGCGACAAGCTGGCCAGCCTGCCGTGTACTATCTCGAAGATGGCCCGCAACGGGGCTTTGTAAGGGAAGAGCTTATGCTCGTTCCAGAGGGGACAGAGTTGCCTCCGGATGGTATTCTCGCCAAAGTACGCAATTGAACACTTGTCACCTCAGTATATTTGGCGAGAATGATATTAGTTGAAGCCCAGCAACAGCATCAACGGTGCTCCGCATTATTTATTGTCGCATCTGCCAATGCCATTCTGACCTTGTCGCCTGGAGACTTCGTCAAAATTGGATCCGCTAACGAGCGCTTTTGGGTAGTGATTCAGAGTGTGACGACCGCTTCTAGTGCCGATGATACTATGTTTACTAGTACACTTGAACGTAACCTTGTAACCGAGGAGAAACGTCGTGGGGACGTTATAGAATTTCAAGGTAAGCAAATAGTCGATATTCACTGTGAGTAAGCATATATGGGATATAGCTAGGATTGGCCCGTGTACGGGTGAGTGTCATTTAACAGCCTGGTATTAATAAGTACATCAGCCCCTCGCCTTCGGTTGCATTCCAGACAAGTCAGCCGTACGTTCCTCGTGCAATGACCCTTGCTGTTGTCCAGCCGATCGACACTAAATGCTGCATATTGGCCGGCCGATAAGACCACAGCATTAGACTTTTGGTTTTTTTGTGCCTCCCTGAGTTGCAGAATGTAGTCAACTTTCAATTCAAACCCAGGAAGTCCCTTGACCCGTTCTTGATGTGTATAACCTACGAGCTTATTCTGAATTGTCGCTCGCAGAGGTTTGTACTGCGCTGTCAAATCTAACTCATTGATCTCCTCGGCAGCCGGCGGCGGACACTCCACCCGTTTGAGCTGGTGAATATATTCAACGCGCGAGACGGCCAGATATACGAGGTTGGACAATTCTAGCCAGTCGTCGACTATCCAGACCATTTGTGGATTAGAGATGGTAAGACCCTGGCTAGAATGGATCGTCATGGCGTACCCTAAGAGCTAGTCGTCAGTCTTGATAGCAATTTCGGCCGCGGCTATCGATCCTTCTACGACATAGTTGAGAACGAGCACTTCCTTGTTTTCTGTTCCGGGTATAAGGACCTCGATGTTTTGCTTTCTGCTGTCATTAGGATAATACAACAGAGGTACAGGGGCGTCCTGAAACTGCTCCTTATGACGCTGGAGTAAGAGCTTCTGTGCCCGATCGCGGACCTTTTTCCGCGAGACCAGTATAAGGTCCCTAGGTGTCCAAGCTTCAATAAACCTATTCCACCGGAGGCGGCCTGGAAGGGCCTTACGCATCTCTAGGCACTGGGCCTCGTCAGACTGAAGCCGGATATGCTTTTTTCAAGGCATTTATCTCTTTGTGCTTCGCCTGGTGGTCGATCGTATCCTCTTCGAAGTAGCTGTAGGTCTCTCGTAGCCAGTTGTGGGGCATCCCTCCCGCGATCGGTAGCGGCTGGCCTTGGTCGCCGCAGCAAATGACCTGTACTCCAAGTTGATCGAGCCATCCCAGGAACATCTCCAGGATAGGCTTGGGCACAGTGCAGACTTTGTCCCATATGATGACACGGGGAATGTATTTTTCGCCCATGCGCCCAGGCGTCCAGTCGACATCTGCAATCTGTGGACCCTTCTGATTACTACCAGGTACATGAAGAGATTCCCCTACCTTCCAGGAAACAAACTCTATAACCTCTCCCTCGCCAAAAACCATCCTCCTCCAAACTATAATAGAGTCATGGGAGGCAAAATCCTTAACCTCTCCCTCACCGTCAATCGTGAACAGTAACTCATCACTTGCGGTCCAATCCTTCTCTGATCTCCAAACTGCAATAGGTTTATTGTATTTTTTCTGCAACACCGTTAGGTCCCACGCAGTAGCCTTAGCTCTTTTAGTCCCGCACCATCGGAAGAAGCTGTGGTAGGTCTGTGCTGTAACACCCCTGGTGCGCATATCTTTGGCCAGACGATGGGTATGGGTGAGCACGATAGGATCTCTCTCGCAGAACAGCTCGATCGCTCTGGTTGTCTTGCCAGAGCCTCCGCCACCGTTCAGGTAGCAGAATCGATGTCTCGACAATGGGTCGTCGTAGCGTGGTGCCGCGCTATTCTCCATAACCGAAAGCACGTAAGTCTCATACTGGCTAATATACTCGGGCGTTGGGAGGTAGGCAGCTTGTCACTTGGTGCGTATAGTTTCTCCCCTTTGTCACGCCACTGGTCTGGGCCAACGCGCATTACACGGGTTTCCACTCTGCAGCTGGTTCCACAGCTGTCACATGGGCGGTCAGATTTGTTCCACACCCGATGATATAAACATGCTTGACAGTTAGGATTGGTTTTATCATAGACGGGTGTATATGAAATCTCCCATGACTTCCGCGCGTATGCCTCTAACCCCTCGAGCTTATGCAGCGCTGTTTTCTTGATATATAAGCTGTCAGTGGCAACCCGGACAGCTTCTCTGGGTTCAAACCTGGCCAGCATTGTGACGAGGTTGATATGGGCATAGGCCAACATCCTTGCGCGCAGATGCGCATACTGAGGCTGACTACCATCGTGGTAGGTAAGTACCCACCCAAGAGGGCATTTCTCTGGAGCTCCGACCAGAGGGTCACTTTGCATGGTGTCTCGAACCAGGTAGTCGAGCTCCCACTGGTAGGTCACTAGCCTTCGAGTCAGCCTGTTGCAGCCAGCTTTCTTCCCTTGAGTAAATTTGCCGATGATTGCACTGCGGACATCGCGACCTTCTGGCAGCCAGACCTCTTCTTGCTTCTCGAAGGCCAGCAGGGCCCCACGGACTCTGAGGCGGACAAGTAAGCTCGTTGTTATAAAGAAGGCCAACAGCGGCGTAGGGGCCTACCTCTTCTCCGCGAAGTGCCTCCCGTACCAGGCTGGAATGACAGGGTGACAAATATCCGCCCACTCCTAATCTTGGACCTCAGCGAAGCACGTTCCTATATCGGACGGGAGAGGACCATTGATGCTGACCCTAGTCGTGCGGTGGCCGGGATGCCCAAACCGTTGGTACCATGGTATGGCCTCGCCATAACCTAGGAAGCTGGCGGGAAAACATTCCGTCATGTCATCGCAGACTACGTCCTCCAAGGTGTAGTCCATTGAATTCCAGAGCCCACCGTGACCGTGTTCCACGCAAGCCTCTTGAACGTCATCGAGAATGCCTGCTGAAGTCGGCTTCCATCCGTTTCTCTTAAAAGCGACGAGGCTTAATGCTTGATTTTCGCCGAAACGCCGTTTGGCGAGAGTCTCCGCATCGACCAATTCAATGTTCTCTAATCCAACCACATTGGCCAGGCGTTCACAAGCCGTCACGATTGTGTCGTGATGTTTACGCGTCATATATGTTCGACCGTCCTTCATGACGAACTGTTCGACAGTGAGCTGCCTTCCGTCTGTGGTACCCCCTAGAAGCCAGACAGCGACTGGCGCTCCCAGGGTGCATTCTCTGATGGCCTCCCACACGTCACCCTCATAGAAGTGGACCTCCCTACTTAGCGGGAATTGTAGGTCCTTACCCTACGCGTGGCTGTTGTGAACGATCAGTTCTATTGGAGGTCATCGCGATTGATATTTACTGCTGCAGTATATAATCTTGCCTGCTATGTCCCGCAGGATGATGGCTCGTTTGACTATCTTCTTCAGTTCAGCTACATCCTTGATCGTTGCCCCCGGTCCACGGACTCGTTCCTCCCACTCCTGTATTTTTTGCCGTCTGGTGGGTGTCAATCCCTGACCTAGAAGAGCGCCTTCAAAGTACTCCATCACACTCTGTGCGACACAGTCGCCATCACGCATCGGTGCTAGATGGGCAGGGTCTGGGTCTCGGATCGGGTAGAAGCCATACACGACTGCGCTCTCCGGATAAGCTCTTTCGTAATAGGGCTTGTCGATCCCTGTTAACGCGCCAGGCTTCATATGCCGAGAAAACACGACAATGCCGCCACCTTTTCTGGTTTCATCTTTAATCGGGTCAATTTTATCTGAGATAAACCACGCGTCGAGCTCATTTTCTGCTTGGGGGTTATATGCGATAAATGTATTCCTATAGAGAAACCTACCCCTCGGAAAATATTGGATGAGTCTCTCGGCCCTCTCGTCAGTCATTCTGCAATCCATGTTTACCCTCCGCACGCCCTCGTTGTTTCCCCACATCTCGCCCCCGCCGTCTTCCTCTATCACTGCAGTACGCCATGTAGAGTAAGTGCGAACGGCACCGTCTACATCGTACTCCTCCTTGGCCTGGGCGATAAGTTCACACCACACATCCTCCTCTGGAAGTCGGAAAGGGTGAGGTACAACCGTATCCATGTCAATAAATTCTAGGTTCTGTGTTAGCCGCTTCTTCCCCTCTTTTAAGAGTATGGATGCGAATTGGCGTTTACGGAATCCACGTCGAGCGTTGTTCTTCAGAGCGGGATTCTTCTTAATCCGCTTCTCATACCCTGAGGTTATCAGGGCAGCCTCCTCCTCCTCATGCAATCTACGAAGGCTGGCCATTTGAGCTTCATCCAGTGGCCCTCCTTGTCTTAATGCGGGAAAACGTTTCTTCATTACAGCCGGCGCACTCTTTTCGAATACTTGGTTGCGCGGGCCCTAGCAATTCTTTCGATGAGAGTTATTTTGGCACCTGGCACAGGAAGGCCGTATCGTCTCAGGGTAGCTTCGAGTTCTTTGACGGTAGGCATAGTATATGACTATATCATTAGCCCCCCTTTATCTAACAGGTAATTTCTATCATCGCTAGGCGTTTACACTCCTTTATGAAGGCTCTCACGCGTGCCTTGTGTATTCTAGTGCATATGTTATGATACCCACATCCTATACAAAGACTATACTTATTCATGACGCCGACTCCGCACTCTCTACACGGCGTTGTACCGCCGCCCTTCCGTAACAGAGCGTTATGTACCCAGCAGTAATCGCCCACGCAAGCTCTACCACATAGCTCCGTAGAGCTGAGCGTCAACCACTGGCACCTGTTATGTCCTCTAGGCATGATGTCTATATCCAACGGTGTACACGTCTCTCTAACAAGATCGCAGGGCCCCGTTGAGGTGTGGACACTCGCTGCCCGGTGGTCAACAAATACCCTTGGCGCGCCCGCTGCCCCTCACGCGCCATCACCACCCTTGTGACCTGGTCTGCTGGCCTCCTCTGCGACCCTCTGGTTGTAGCACAATTCCACTTTTTTGCCAGGTGGTCCACAAACACCCTTGGCGCGTCCGCTGGTCCACTGTGTGCCTCCAAACAGCCTAGAGGCGCGGTCTGCCCACCCACTCTGCTGCTACTGTTGACCGATTTACAACTCACTGAACGGAATATCTATACGATCACAAAGCGCCTAGCTGCAGATCGAACCTCAAGAATAAATCATGGTTTCAAATATAGAAGCTCTTTGAATCCTGAACGGCTCTGACTGGTTTCTGACTGAATGACGCACGACTTATTCGTAGTCTGAGACGGTTTTCCAGACAGTTTCAATTAACCACCCTGTTGCAGTCAACTCTGTGAGGCACATCTGTCCAGACTTCATTTACGAATCAACAACTAGCTCAGATTGCACTCCGACTAGTTTTTGTCTAACTCTGTTCGATTTCGAACTAGGGACTCTACCCAGACTGATTGTTTGACTACCCGTCGACAAAGCTCCGAACTCCTTTGGAATATTCCTTTCGGAATACCTTTGTTTGTTGTTTCTGTGTTTGTCTTTCTAGAGGAAGTCACCCTCCTTTAAACATAGAAATGGTTTTCCTGTGGTTACATCAGGGCGTATATTGTGGCCTAATGGCTTGGGTTGTGTATATTGTGTAATTTTTGCTTTTAGTCCTGAGCCTGTGGTCTTCGTTCTCCTCCTAGAAATGGATGTATGTGGATCTTTTGTTGCTTGGCATCCTAAGGTTTGGATGGTCTCGTAGTATCTCTGGAGAAAGTGTTTCTTGTTTGTATGTTTTTGTTGTTGTTATTTTTTAAATTAAATTAATGTAAATTATAAAACGATTTCAATAAACGAAATCACTCTTGTTTGTGTGTTTGTTAAGTAGGGATTTTGCATCATTTGGTCGAGTCCTGCCTCTTTTAACCTCGGACTGGTGTCCATGTTGGTTATATCGAGGCGGCTGGGGACCTGTGGTATTTCTGGAGTGTCTCCCTGGTTGTTGCTAGGATGTGGCTCTGTTAGCCAGTTTCGCTGTTGAGCCTCCTTGCAGCAGTCCTTATATGGACTATGGTGAGGCTCTGCCTGTCTCAGGTGTTATTGATGAGACTATAAGGTAACATTCCTTAAAATCATGTTTTAATGAGCTGGTTAGTGACCTTTCTTCTGCTGTTTAGGTCTTGATCGCTTTTTGTCTGGACTGGAATGGGTTTTCAGGGTCGGCTGCGATTTGTACCTGTGGAGATTTTTTTTTTTTTAAATGAAATGAAGTTGATAGGCCTTATAAGGACTTTATTATGTCTGGTCGGTGATCTTTGTTGTGTTGTGTCATCTCTGTGTTGTTGCTGTCTTTGTTGGCTGTTGACTATATGCTGTGTTGCTTGTCTGCTGGTGTTACCTGTGGACTTTGTTTAACAGCTTAATATGCATGTATATATATACATATACATATATATACATATATATATATATATTAGAGGGTATATAAGCACAACTTGTGCTTATATACCCTCTAATCTACCCTCATGTTGTGTGCTGAATTTCAGTTCCAACATTACTCAGTTCACTCTTTCTACGTTAAGACTTGTTTTGCTGACCCTTGCCTTATCTATGCATACACGCATTCTCATGAAGTATATACATTACAGAAGTTACACAATGCGTGACATCAAATAGTGACAATGCTTTTAGCCATCAAATTTATAACGGATGTTGCCGACATATAATACAAATATATCCCATTCCAGACTTTCCCACGGCAAAACAAATGTTATCTTGAAGTATTTTCATTACAGAAGTTACATAATGGCATGTCAAGACTACTACAAATGATGGCAACATCTACCATATGCAAATACAAGAACAACAGTTTTGTGACTAATGTTTCTCCAACGCTGTGTCTTGTTTTATTGTATGGCCTATTCGTTCTGTGTAAGAGCAAGTGCGAGCTCTCTATGTTGAGAGACAACTTCGGTATTGTCATTAATCGGTGACTACCGTCAAATGTGGCGGATAGTTGCAATTACTATCTTTCCCGGGAACTAAGTCTGGAGTGTAAATAACTTGTCTGTGTGCGATATGATGTTATTTTAGCACATTACGTGGTGACGAGCATTCCCTCCACCAATAGTATCAACAATATTCCTTTGGGATATAGTGTGTGACAGGTGAGTGAAAACTATGCATACTCGCGTAGGAGGAAAGACTATGGTACCAATATATATCAAGTGACATTTCCTTTCCAGAACATTGTCTTCGTCGTGGAATCTCTGATCGTCTCTCTGTTCCTGGTAAGAAGGCCTGCATTTGCCAGAAACATGTGCATACATTCTTCGATGTCGCTAGTCCATCGTCTTCTTGGTCTTCTTCTTCTTCTCTTGCATGGCAAACTGGCCTCTAGAATCATACTTTCCATACCAGCATGCCGCTTTCAGTGTCCATAATACTTTATCTTCTTTCTTATGACGGTATGTATAAGCCTCCCTTCATTTAGTATCAGTAATTTCAAAACTTCAATGTTCTTCTTTTTCTCTGTCCATGATATTCGTGGGATCTTTCTGTAGCACTTTATTTCAAATGAATTTAATCTTTTGGATATTGATTTGTTTAAAGTCTAAGTTTGGCATCCATATGTTGCCTCCGGGAAAACGCTTGATCTTAAAAGGATTACTTTAATGTCGTTATTAATACTTTGACAATATCTTTCTCACTGTGTTAAACCTTATCCATTTATATGTATTTATCATTGAAAATGTGTTGACGCTAAGATGTATGATCAGACTGTGTTGACAGTTAGATATAGCAAACACATGGTGTGTGAGATATGTCATACTATGTATTTCCAGTAAGTACTACGGGTTAACATTATGAGCTATTATACTGTATAACTGTTGACAGTTAAATATAACATTTACACTGCATTTATCAGCATGACTGCAATGACATATACTGTCTTCGTTTGTATCTTTACTATAGATTATGATTCAAACTTTGTATTAATTATAAACGAGGAGCGTCCATGTACGAACGAACGACGCTTTATAACCGACCATAAACAAACCATAGACGTCTCCTGTGATGACTACACATTTTTCCGTACTATATGGCTAGAAGGGACGATTGCTTCAGTTGTGTGTTCCGTCTTCATGAGCGCAGGTGAGACTTATTATGTGATGAAAGGATGTATTCATGACAATATCAATATGTTTTCATGTTCATTTATAAATCTATATACGGAAGGACGCATACCGAATGCGTGATAATATTGATGACAATTTATATTATTTTCAACATCGACAAGAGCTTTTCACGGATCTATAACGGAGATCATGCAGGATTCTGTGGTAACGAATGAACTGACAGTTTGGCGGGTTAAGCTATATGGGATGGTACAATTTTGAGAAGATGCCGGTTTGAATTACTTAGAGTAGTCATTGTTACACTGGAGAAAGACGTAGCGAATGCTGATAGTGACAGTGCCAATGTTCAAAGAATTGTAGGGAGAAATGGAAGAAAGTGCGATCTCACTAGAAATACCAGAACAACACACAAACATCAACTGACTGGGACACTCAGCTTGTATATATTTAGATGGCTGCAGAATGGCATCAGTTATTATAATACCCATTGAGAAGTGACGCTGGTTTATAATCATGAATGCCCCTTGTGAAGTGACACTGGTTTATAATCACGCATGTCCCGTGTGAAGTGACACTGGTTTATAATCACGAATGCCCCTTGTGAAGTGACACTGGTTTATAATCACGCATGCCCCTTGTGAAGTGACACTGGTTTATAATCACGAATGCCCCTTGTGAAGTGACACTGGTTTATAATCACGAATGCCCCTTGTGAAGTGACACTGGTTTATAATCACGAATCAACAACTCCCTCATGATAGCACAACATTATATATTAATCTTGTAAACATTGTTACAGTTGCCAATGTTTGGCCACTTGGCCACACATATACTGTGGATGTACGAAACATGCTAGGCTAGAAAGATGTTGTAATGCACTTCTTCTAAAACATCTATGGCTAAAATACGGGACCTAGAAAAAGTTCTCATGAAAGAAAATATCCTGATATATGAGTCACAAAAGTATATCAATTTAGCCACATCTGTAACAGCCAATTATAATGAATGATTGCTTAATATGAGATTGGAGCACATGTTGGACGTGCTCGCATTGTCATGATGGTGTTCTAACGGCTAAATAACAATCAGCTAACCAACTAAATGTATATCGAAATAACTGAATAGCTAATTAACGAACTGACTAGCTAGTTAACGATGATAACTAACACATTCTTGAAATAAAGTTAAAGGACAAAGCTTTTGTTGAAGTATTCGCCGAAATAAATATTCTAAACATGTACATTATGATTAAATATGCTAGCATAGATGGTCAGTACATCATGTCTGTATGTTTGCATGCCCAAAAACTCCAGATGTTTGGCCGTCTCCTTGTGGACACTCTTATGCCAGTTGAATAGCAGAGAAGTGGAAATAAATCACAAATATTGCATCTAACGTCATTAGCATCGACACCACATTCTGGGAATAGGTAAACTTAGAATGAAACAATGCGGATTAATAACACCACACATCACGAAGAAAACCTGATATCTGTGATTCATAGATTACAGCAAACATATGCCAAGGTGAAGTATTCAGAAATGATAAAACTGCTAGGAAATCGTAACGTTGATGGGAACAATCTAAGAATAATTAGAAATATATACTGGAGACAAACTATTGCGATGAGAGATAACAATAAATTAGGTAGATTTAAAAATATAGAAATGGGTGTCAGGCAAGGCTGTGTAATGTCACCGGATCTTTCCTCCCGCATACAGAATTATGAAAAATATAGAATATTTGCAAGGAATAAAAGTGATAGGACGCAATATAAATAACTTGAGATATACTGTTGACACAGTATTGTTCGCAGGAAGTAAACAAGGACTACGTGTCATGTTATATAAACTAGATAAAGACGTGAAAACAAACGGCACCGTTTAAATTAGAAGAAACAGAAATAATGATTGAGACGTACACCACCAAGATGCAACCTATTGATTAATGACACAAAATTAACACACGTTAAAAAAGTGAAATATACTGACACCCTGTTAACATCAGAAGGTAGATGCTCAAGTGAGATAATGTGCCGTACATCACAAGCCAAATCACCATTCCAAAAAATTAGTACCATTTTGTGCAATGTAATTATATCAATGCAGACCCGAATTCGAAGTGCAGGGATGTTATATCAAACCAATTATGTGTGTTGGATGTAAACCATGGACTGTAAACGAAAAAAAAAAATGAAAATTAACTGAAAACTACAAAGATGTGTTTTCTGAGAGTTATGATGAAAACATCATGGACATCTAGAAAACTAATGATGTTATCATTGATGGTGGCGTAAAAAGAGCAGTTATATCAAACATTAGGGGCAGACAGCCAAGGTTCCCAGGGCATGTGCTGAAAATAACCGAGCTTAAAAGAGTAATAACTACTGGAAAGATCAAGGGGAGAGGAGACATTGGATGACAAGTGAAAATATCGATTAGTATTGTGACACGGTAGAAGATCTCCAACCGAGAGTATCGACAACACATCATACAGAATGTTGTGGAGAAACATAACCGCCTACGCCATTCGGAATAGCACTTGATTGATTGCCATCATGATCGTACCGCTGAAGATATGCACACTCAGAGGTACAGATACAATTTGATGTATACAAAACAAAACATTTGCACAATTGCAATTGTTCCACTCTAAAATAGTATACCTTTCCGATAGTGGCATTGGGTCGTTTGTGCTAGCGGTGTGGAGCTATATGTGCTAGTGGGTTGGATCTATATGTGCTAGTGGGTTGGGGCTATATGTGCTAGCGTTAGGGAGCTATATGTGCTAGTGGTATGGAGCTGTATATGATGGTGGTATGGAGCTATATGTGCTAGTGGTATCCATCACTATCACCTAGTGGAATGGAGCTATATATGCTAGTGGAATCCATCAGTATCCGCTAGTGGAATAGAGCTATATGTTCTAGTGGTATCCATCACTATCACCTAGTGGAATGGAGCTATATGTGCTAGTGGAATCCATCAGTATCCGCTAGTGGAATGGAGCTATATGTGCTAGTGGTATCCATCACTGTCCGCTAGTGGAATGGAGCTGTATGTGCTAGTGGTATAAATCAGTATCCGCTAGTGGAATGGAGCTATATGTGCTAGTGGAATCCATCAGTATCCGCTAGTGGAATATAGCTATATGTCCTAGTGGTATCCATCAGTATCAGCTAGTGGAATGGAGCCATATGTGCTATTGGTATCCATCACTGTCCGCTAGTGAAATGGAGCTATATGTACTAGTGGTATCAATCACTGTCCGCTATTGGAATGGTGCTACATGTGCTAGTGGTATCAATCAGTATCTGCTAGTGGAATAGAGCTATATGTGATAGTGGTATTCAGCAATATCCGATATTGGAATGGAGCTATATGGGCTAGTGGTATCCATCACTATCCGCTAGTTGAATGGAGCTATATGTGCTAGTGGTATCCATCAGTAACCGCTAGTGGAATGGAGCTATATGTGCTAGTGGTATCCATCAGTATCCGATAGGGAAATGGAGCTATATGTGCTAGTGGTATCCATCAGTTTCAGCTAGAGAAATGGAGATATATGTGCTAGTGTTATCCATCACTTTCCGCTATTGGAATGGAGCTATATGTGCTAGTGGTATCCATCAGTATCCGCTAGTGGAAAGGAGCTGTATGTGCTAGTGGTATCCATCAGTATCCGCTAGTGGAAAGGAGCTGTATGTGCTAGTGGTATCCATCAGTATCCGCTAGTGGAAAGGAGCTGTATGTGCTAGTGGTATCCATCAGTATCCGCTAGTGGAAAGGAGCTGTATGTGCTAGTGGTATTCTACAATATCCGCTAGTGGAATGGAGCTATATGTGTTAGTGGTATATATCACTGTCTGCTAGTGGTATCCACCAATGTCCGCTAGTGGAATGGAGCTATATGTGCTAGTGGTATGGATCTAAATGTGCTAGCGGTATGGAGCTATATGTGCTAGCGGTATGGAACTACATGTGCTAGTGATATGGAGGTATATGTGCTAGTGGTATGGAGCTATATGCGCTAGTGGTATCAGTCGCTATGTGCTAGTGGTATAGATGTATATGTGCTATTGGTGTGAAGCTATATGTGCTAGTGTTATGTAGCTATATGTTATAGTTCCACGTTATAATGTACTCTCATAATTATGCGTTTCAGTACCTTGACGTGCATATTATGAACCGTGTCGTGTTGACAGTTCCTCTTTTCGACACTCCATTATCAATTCACAATTAAGCAATGCATCTGTCGTTCACTTTGGCTTTCTTTTTAAGATGTTGTATTATATTTAATGTCTGCACTGACAACAAACGATGCAATATTTTAGCGTTATGTATGCAAGTGTATTTTGGCGTCACTTATGGTAGCACGTGCAATCATTGTATACAAATACAGGTCGAAATGTCGCTATAAAACAGAACGCAACCCAGTCTAGTGAACCTAATATTGAGCAGTTTATCAATGTTGCAGCTAACGCTGTGGACGGCATTACTTCTGCAGATCCTACAATTTCCTTATGCACGGAAACAAATCTAGAAGCATCCCCCGAGTGGCGTCTACAATTTAACTATCCACAAGTTCTGATCAGAATTCAAGTGTATACCACAGACGGTACTTTACCTTAATTTATTATCGTATGTTCTCGTATTTGTTTTACTTCTGATTGTAATTCGTCATGCTGTTATGACAGTTCCATATATATTATCCAATCACTATTCCTTCTTATTATAGTTAAACATGTTATATTATAAAGTGTTTTCCCATCTTTGTATTGTTGAATGTTTTATATAAAATTCGTTCTCCGTCTGAGTATAGCTCAATATTTTATATGAAATACATTCTCCGTCTTAGTGTAGTTCGTTATTTTATATGACACACATTCTCCGTCTTAGTGTAGTTCGATATTTTATATGAAACACATTCTCCGTCTTAGTGTTGTTCGATATTTTATATCATGAACGTTCTTCATCATTCGTTACCCCATAGCAAGACTTCTACCAGCTGTTTCATGTCTTCAAATTACCTAGATAACACAAAACAAGAGAATATACCATTCTTGAATAGATGACCACTCACTAAAGACAGCTAGTACAAGGAATGTACTAGCGCAATAATTGTGAAACAGTAGGAAAGATATTCGCTGCTATGAAATGCTACAGAAGAATTGTACGAATACGTTTACCATGGATAGCTATAGAAACAAGATATGTTACAATCAATAAACGTTAAAGAGGATTGATCCTTCAACAATATATTAAGAAGAAAGCTGAGTTTTTTGGAACTATGTAATGATACCTAACATCACGGAAAGATTAATAGCTGAAGGCAGAGTTAAAAGAAAGATGGGCAAAGACGACGACGCAGTGATATATCAGATTGTTTAAACATGTATTTAGTTGCAGTAGTTCAGCTCCCCCAGAATCGCGGCGTGTTCATAGAATGCATAAATTAGACCATGTTTTAGAAAGAATATGTCTCATGGTAATCTAATTTTATATGGGAATTACGTTTTTGCAATGAGAAACATCAAAACTGACTTATTTGTATAACATATATTCCGAACTTATGTGTAAAATGATACTTAGTTAGTTAGTTAGTCGTCGGATCATCATCACTGCAAACTGGACACATCCATAGTTGCTCCGATCTCTCCTTGAGTGTATCCGCCATCACACTTCTGCTGACAGTACCGGTCCTATACTGGTTGACCATCATTCTTCTGCGCCCTCCAAAATGTTCACCTCTAGCAACACCGCATCTCAATCCCTGATCTTTAATCCTAGCCATTGAAAAGGAATCATCATCCACATGAGTCTCACTCTCGCGTGTTATATCTCTTAAGGAGTTCAAAACGTCAGCGCGATCCATTGCCCTATCGCCCTTTGCCACAATCGCACACGATGCCAGTTTATCCGCTCTTTCATTGCCTCGAACTCCCACATGTCCCGGCACGAAAATAAATGTAACCGCCTTCAAGCTCGCATTTCTCAAGGCCTCAATCCACTGTTCGCGAACGAGACCCACTTGTACCTTCTTAATCATACTCATAGAGTCACTCAAGATGCAGACCTGCGTTACTTTCTGTGTGCGTAGCCACTCAAATGCCTTGGTCACCGCCATAGTCTCCATGGTCATACTACTCGTAGTGACCGCAAAGGCACCACTTTCCTCCTTGATCGTTTTACCTGCGCACTGAGCTGTAAAGGCCCAAGCACTGCGAACATGCCTAATTACAGATCCATCAGTGTATATAATCACATCCCCCTCTTTGGTATTCTCACTGATTAAAGCCTGCACTTCTTTCTCCACAGCTGTGGGAAACCATTCTCTGCATTCCCTGCTAAGTGATATTACTACTCTCAAACAAGTTTCGAAATCTGTGGGTAGACCTATCCATTCCGCACCAACTGCCACATCCTGTAATCGGCACACGCTTTGTATTACATCTTCAGCACGTCCCATTTACGACCTTCGTCTCTTGAGTCTGCTGCCTTTAACTTTCTGTATTTCGGAATGCAACGGGTGTTCCTTATCTGCATGTATTTGAAGGTACGCCCGTGCACGGCAATACTGTAATCTATGCTCAGCTGTTGGGCAGTCAAGTAGGTATCGCATAGCTCTTGTCGATGTGTCTCTTGTGCATCCCAGAATGATACGCATTGCTGCATTCTGGACTCTATCCAGTCTTTCGATCTGAGTTTGACTAAGAGTCAGAATTGCCAGTGCATATTCTACCACAGCCACTACCAAACCCTGGTACAAAAGAAATAACAATCTTTGCTCACATTGCGCAGCAGCCATAACCTTCATTGCTGCTAAGCCTTTGTCTGCCCTTATGATAATGTGGTCAACATGTTCCCTGAAACTCAGGCTTCTGTCAAAAAACACACCCAGATATCTCATTGTGCTAGTTCTTTCTAAACTTTTCCCGGACAACGAAACTTGTGGCATGGGTGTCTTTACCATGTGATTGTTCAAGGAAAACCACGTCACGAATGCCTTAGACGGATTAACCACTGCTCCCGTATCTCGACACCAATTTGTCAGTCTGCCCAGCTCCTTCTGTAGTTCCACGACGCACTCTTCTCGATTTCTGCCCTGTCTATACACCAGGATATCATCGGCATATGACATCGTTCTGCCAATACCTGTGATTTGATTGCCAGCGATATGTACTGTGTATACATTGAAAAGTACAGGAGATAGAGGCGATCCCTGTGGCAGGCCAGGGCTAATAACCGTTGGTGTAGATATCCAGTTACCACACTTAAGAACTACAACCCTGTGCATCAGGGCGGCGCCAACCCAACGCACGACAAAAGGATTAACTGCAAGATTTAACAGCTGGTGCATCAAGATATCCAAGGACACCCTATTGTACGCATCCTCAAGGTCTATTGCGACCGCACATGTCTCCATGCGCGAATCGAACCCCTCAAAAACATCCTGCGCAAATATGGCTGCATTTTGCCATGTCTTCTTTCCTGGACGATATCCTCCTAACAATGTTGGTAAACACTTATTTCTTTCAAGATAACACGATACCTTCCGGGCCACAATTTTTTCCAAAAGCTTGCCAATCGTATTCTGCATAGTTATTATTCTGTAGCCATGTATCCTGGTGTGGTCCTTCCCAGGTTTGTGTAGTGGAACTAAATAGCTGTGCAACCAGTCTTCTTTCACTGTGCCCTTTAGAAGGCTATTATTGAACATGTCCGCCAACTCTCCCAACTCCTCATCCGTTCTTCGACTAATGTCATCGTATCTAATGCCATCTGGCCCTGGTGCTGTATTTTTTGTACTTTTCAGTGCCTTCTTGATTTCTTCAACTGTGATTAGCATATGGTTTTCCATGCTAAAATGATAGCTTTAGGTGAATATATATTTTAGTCTTGTAGTTCAGACACATTAAACGACATGACAAATTATTGAAGACCTATTTTAAATTATTGAAATCCTTATATAGTGTTAAAATCAAAGGGAAGCAAGCAAGATTTAAGCGGAGATACGAATGGAGAGTAACATCACAAGATGGATATGTTACAGTCTAGCACAGTGCACCAAAATAAGATACAAGGGGATGTTGGAGGTCTGTTGCAGTCAATCTTCGTTGCGAAGACTGCACTTGATGACGATGAATCCAGAAACACACACATTATATTTATATAACTTACTGTTATACTTCATGCCGTGTGCTGTGTTGGCCATCGTGACTTTCCACACCCTTCTTTTTCCTGTGATGTTAAACGTTTCCAATGCTTATGTTATTGTATGGCACAAGTCTAGGTTGTCAAATATCTTTTCTCATACATCATACACATACACATGCATATATATATATATATATATATATATATATATATATATATATATATATATATATATATATATATATATATATATATATATATATATATATGTGTGTGTGTGTGTATGTATGCGTGTGTGTATTGTGTTTTAAGAATAACATATATGCATACGTAAACTTATCCGACTGTTGTCCGTCTGACAAATTTTTTGTGTTATTTTGATTCTATTTTAATGGCTCATTTTAGAACTAACTTGCAGATTCATTTGAGCAGCCAAGCGGTTTGACACTGGAAGCCTTTGCTCCCGATGGTACACTGACGTACTTTTTCAAAGATGTTCCATCTTATGTTTTACATGTTTACACGGTGGACCTAACTTCGCGCATCCCAGTAGCTGTTGTTAAGATTACATTGCTTGATGACATTAATGAACTACTGTCCTTGAGATTGTGTGAAGTTCAAACGATCGGTGGTAAGTAACTTGAGATTGTGTGAAGTGCAAACGATCGGTGGTAAGTAACTTGAGATTGTGTGAAGTGCAAACGATCGATGGTAAGTAACTTGAGATTGTGTGAAGTTCAAACGATCGGTGGTAAGTAACTTGAGATTGTGTGAAGTGCAAACGATCGATGGTAAGTAACTTGAAATGATGTGAAGTACAAAAGATTGGTGGTAATGAACAATAGTGGTGTAGTCAGAGTGTGAAGGTATGTTATTAATGCCACTCTGAAGCTATGCATGACAAATAATTGTCCATTAACACTTTTAACAAATACATATTGCGTGTTGTTTGTTATTAAGAAACAATATTTTTTTATTCCAATGAGCTAATTTGCCATTAAATATGATCATACGATAAATGATGAATAGTTCGAGTAGATCAGCGACTGTGTTGCCAAAGCCCCAATTGGGGGGTCAATGAATAGCAACGATTTTACCTGGCATGGCACTTATTGAAATGGATGTCGCAATCGCCAATTACTGTGATTTTGTGTGGTGGACCTGGCTGCCTATCATTCTACGGTTAGTGTGCCCAAGAATTAATTCTGACGCCGGAAGTGTCAGGCCAATACTTGAATATATCGCAGCCAAGCTGTATACGAAAAGACAGGAAATTATGTTGTCTGGACTAATCTACAGGAGTGTCAATCTCGTATTCCGTCTTCTTTATAAACGGTTTCCTTTAAATTCACACTCTGATGTCTGTTTTAGGTTTGTGCCGTTAAAATATACATTTAGCTGTACTGTTGCTCTGCATATTTTCAGTCGTTCTATTTTTCATGTGTTAATTCTCATATTTGGATCTGCTTAATCACATCTGCACGACTCCTATAATGGACGTGTGTATATGTGTAGTTCGTCATCAGTTGCATATATTAGATCTTGATCATCTGCGAAGAGTAGATTGTGCAGAGAGTTGCATGTTTCTCTTGATGTCTCTGCGATGTGTTCACTTCTTGTTTCTGTCAATGTCGCTATCATGTCTATGTATTTAACAAACAGCAGCATTGATAGCTTACATCTATCTATTACTACCGTTATTATTTCGAATGGTTATGTGAGATCGTCGTTTGTCCTTATAACTCATTTCCTGAGTGCTTGTGCAGTGTTCGTTTGTTGTCTAGTTGTTGTCTATGAATTCAGTAATCTTTTATTATACGTAATAATTCGTTAATTGTCAACGGCTTCCTCTTCGTCTAGTGTCTAGTTATTAACAACACGTCATTACCCCGTTTCAAGCTTTCCTGTCGGATTTGAGTTTTGCACACTGAGAACATATTATCGCTTGTATGTTTAATTACCAAAGGTAAGTTTTAGCTGGTTGTCTATATTCAATTTCCTTTCTGGTTAATGATCTCAGTACACAGATTTCTATATCGCTAGTTGGATACTAAGTATATCTGGTCTGGTTGATTTGTTTTGCCTAAAGCCGACATAATGGTCACCGACATCAATGTCTCATTATATGGAACAAAACAACAACTCACAAACACATGCATATATCAAACAATGGCATTGGGTCAAAGGGCATGAGCCCATGGACCGCTGGATCAGCAACCATCCCACATCAATGTCTATCTTGTTTGTAATACTTTCGTGCATTATCTTGAGTATTAATTTGGAGATATGACTCATTGAACTGAATGTTCTATATTCTGTATAGTCCAAAACTCTGGGCATATTAGGTAGTGGTAAGTGTATTGATGATTGCAGGTCTTTAGATATGTGGCCTGTTTCATATATGTCATTGCAAGATGTATGTGATAGTTTCTACACCAAATTCATCCACATTTTGATTTATTATATCTGCTGTTATGTTTTCGGAGCCTCCTGACTTTTCATATTTTATATATTTTATTGCTTTTTGTACTTTTTGCTTTCAGTGGTGTTGGTTCATCATAGTTGTATATTGTATTTTTTTTTATTACGTTGGTCGTCAGACAGATCCATAACATAATATGCTATTTTGTAAGTACTTCTGTTTGATGAAATATCATTTTGTCACTTCTATCTTTAATGCAGCCAACCACATTTATATGATATTTCTTAATGGCTATCTATGTTTTCTCCTTATTTATTTGTTTGTCGTCTGTTGTACTGACATCTCCTCTATTTATCTGCATTTTGTTTCTAGCTATTCTTTTGTATATGTTGCCTATCTCATTGTCTATAAACGAATATGTTGGGGTATTTATTTAGCTTTCTTTCTTTCTGACATTTTCTGTAATGTTTCATCTTTGATCTATTTGTGTTTGTTGTTGGCTTTTCTTATTGGTACAATTTCATTAGCTGTTTGAATACTTTTGCTTAGGATGTCCCATTTACTGTCTATTTTCCCTTCTCGGTTTTCCCTTCCGTATTGGAACATGTATAATATCATAATATGGTCATAGTCATTACATATACATATAATTTATGTTGTATCTCTGGTTATTTTATTGTTGATGTGTCTAAATGTGAATCTTGATTTCTTCTATGTTCTATCTGTTATATTGTGATTCTCATATCCTAGCTTTGTATCATGCCGCCAATACAAATATTGACCCCTCTGAGTAGAAGCCACATTCAATATGCATTGCACTAAGCCGGAAGCTGAATTCTCCTGTTATGAAATCTCGGAAAAACCACACCACCACGGGAAGTAAGTGCTAATTGCTTGAAATTACTGGGGTTCTGAAGGAAGCATACACATAATCTATCACTATCTGAATAGATTATCTTTGTTCCTTTATTTATTTTAAATCGAATTTCTCTTCACCGACGTCAATGATTATCTTGTTTTTAATTTTGTCATGTATTATCTGGAGTAGTATTTTGGTTATGTGGCTCATAGAAAGTAGTGTGATGTATTCTGTACAGTCCACATCCCTATGTTTCTTAGCTGATATGAATATTGATGATTTAGGATCTTTAGGTATGCGGTCTGTTTCATGAATATCATTGCAAAGTAATGCACTAGTGTCCACATTCAATTCATCTAGAGTTTGTATTTTATTCTGTTGTTATTTTGTCGGAGCCCGCGGCATGTCCACATTTTATTGATTATATGGTGATTTCTACTTCTGATGTCAGTATTGATAAATCATTATTGTTGTGTATTGTATGATTTTCATTCTGATCAACCATGCAACATTTTAGAACCATCTTGTAAATACTTCTGTTTTATCAAGTGTAATGTGTTCACGTCTATCTTTAGTGCAGCCAACTGATCATTGTTTAAATAGTAGCATCACAAAGCAAAGATTGTGGTAAATCCACTAAACGATATATCCCTCTATTACACAAATGGAGGAATCCATTGATGTCAATAGTTGTATTACTATTTAGGATATATTAGGTTCTGGTAAGTAAAGAAAATGTGTAGTAAAATAGATAACATGTATTGGTCGCCACAATAGTTTGTTATATATCATGTTAAAAAAATGATACATATTCATTGGTAGGAAGATACATAACGTACTAATGATGTAAGCGCTGGTGCAACACTAAGCAATGAAGAAACACTAATAATACGTAATGATTGTTAAAACAACAACAAAACACACTGAAGACTTCAACAAAAACAAAGAACCATACATCGGATATACCGGATGTCAGATAAGGCGTGCCCCCAACCCATACATCGGATATACCGGATGTCAGATAAAGCGTGCCCCCATCCATACAATTCGATACTTGAATCAACAGAGACCAATGGAAGTTAAAAGATTAAGGTCATTGATAGAGTTGCTAACGCCCTGATACTTCAAGTTACTGCACACCAAATGACATAAAGTACCATAGCCTCGAAGTAACAGTCATTGAATCATGCTTCCCATAGCATCACATTGAATCATACTTCCCCTAGCAGCACATTGAATGACACATCGCCTAGCAGACCATTGAATCCTACTTCCCTTAACGGCACATTGAATCATACATCACCTAACAGCACATTCAATCATACTTCCCTTAGCAGCATATTGAATCATGCTTCCCCTAGCAGAACATTGAATCATGCTTCCCCTAACAGCACATTGAATCATACTTCCCCTAACAGCACATTGAATCACAATTCCCCTAGCAGCACATTGAATCGTACTTCCCCTTACAGCACATTCAATCATACTTCCCATAGGAGCATATCGAATCATACTTCCCCTTACAGCACATTGAATCATACTTCTCATAGGAGCATATTGAATCATACTTCCCCTAACAGCACATTGAATCATACATCCCCTAGCAGCACATTGAATCATAAGTCACCTAGCAGGACATTGAATCATGATTCCCCTAGCATCACATTGAATCATGCTACCCTTATCATAAGCACATCGAATCATACTTCCCCTAGCAGCACATTGAATCATACATTCCCTAGCAGAACACTGAATCACAAATCCCCTAGCAGCACATTGAATCATACTTTCCATAACAGCACATTGAATCATACATCCCATAGCAGCACATTGATTCATACTTCCCCTAGCATCACACTGAATCATGCTACCCTTATCATAATCACATTGAATCATTCATTCCATAGCAGCACATAGAATCAAAATTCCCCTAGCAGCACATTTAATCATACTTCCCCTAGCATCACATTGAATCATGCTACCCTTATCATAAGAACATTGAAGCATTATTCACCTTGCAACACCTTGAATCATACATACCCTAGCAGCACATTGAATCGCAATTCCCCTAGCAGAACATTGAATCATAATTCACCTAACAGCACATTGAATCACAATTTCTCTAGCAGCACATTGAATCATGATTCTCCAACTAGCAAGAGTAGACCGTTGACAGTATATATCTATAATAATTCTAATAACAAATCTTAATACATGTTAGGGTAGTAGGTGTGCTCACCATGAGACATTTGGTGCAGGCAGATCTCCACGGATCTCTACTCTGTATCATCGTGGTGAAATTGGAGACTTCACGTGTTTTTTTAAGTATTCGATATTATCCAAGCACGTTCTTCTCTGGCCATCTAGTCGTCTTCTACCCTTAACGTAACTTGAAGAACATATTTTGTCGTCATAGAGTGTCTAATAATTTGCTCGTACGAAGTTTCACTCACGATTGTTCACAGTGGTTGTGTTAGACCAGCAACACGCGTCTTCAGCATTTGTTTTCAAACACATGGATTATTCTATACATATATAAATGTTTCGGAGACATTATGTGTAGTAGAGGTTAACAAATTATGCTTATATTTTTCAGAAACCGTGTGTCCAATGGGAAGGTACGGACTGTGGTGCCAATTTAAGTGCACCTGTAAAAGTAACCAAATATGTAACATGGTCACTGGAGCATGCACAACAGGATGTCAAACCGGTTTTTATGGATTCAACTGTTCGATGCAGTGCAGCGATCGATGTGACAATCACAGCTGTCTAGATCGTGGGGTCTGTGTTAAATGTTCAAGCGGGTACAGTGGAGATAATTGTTTAAACGGTAATATGACATTATCAGAGACATTTGACATTTAGATATGGCATTTAGAGCCGCGTTAGCGCAGTGGTTAGCGTACTGGCTTCGCATATGAGTGGTCCTGGGTTCATTCCCCAGCTGAGGCGGAAATTTTTTCATATCGCAACGGCTCCCAGGTCGACCCAGCCTTAAATGGGTACCGGATTAATCCGGGAAGTAAAGACTGCGAGGGAGAGGAGATGGCTACCGCCCTCATTTGCAGAGCCTGTGAAATGTGAGATCGCTAACATCTCACACCCCTACGGCATTAATAAATGCTATGGGTTACTTTACTTTTACTATGACATTATCATCATCTATTGTTCTGTTGTGTGATACTGTGCATTATAAGACGTAGTAAATCTCTTGACGTTCCAACTGAAAAATTATCTCAAAATTGTGAATATACGATTTTAGCAGTATGTTGCTGATAGAAAACAAACGCACACAGCTATGTAATCCCTCCCTACAACTCCATCACAGGAAGAGTATAATATTGACAGTTTTGTGTGGCGCATGGCCGAGAGGTTAAAATGGTGGTCTCACACTAGTGAGGTCTAGAGTTCGATCTTTGATACTATGTGTTTTTTTTAATGTCAGAGGACAGATTTAAAATTAAAAATAAACTCTCCCTGTACATGATGTGGCGACAGCAAGAGCATGCTTCCGTTATCACACAACTATTCAATCCCAATCCCTGCAACTCCTTAACGATAAAAATGTAGTATCAACAGTTGTAGTCTTGCCTTGAGATGAATGTTATTTACCGTACATATTCTCTTAATTACGGCTGACATTCTGAATACAAGATGACCGATATCTTTTCCACAAAAATGTTATTTGTTGTCACTCAGAGCCGCGTTGACAGGATTACATGAACAGTGATATAGAAAATGTTTTGTTGATATGTAACAGAGCTTTTATAACCACATTAAGTTGACGACCGCGGTTGAAAAGAGCAATCCACAAATAGCAGGTACATTTGATTTAACCTAAGTGAAATAAATGTAATGATGATTTGACTATTAATTGAAAATGATGAATTGTGCTAAGTAAACTATACATCTTATAGTAAAGTTAAGTAAACTACACATCGTATAATGAAGTAAATTAATATGTACATCTTATAGTGACGTTAATTAAACTGTACAATGTATAGGGAAGTGAATTAAACGGTACATCTTAACGTGAAGTTAAGTAAATTATACACCTTATAGTGAAGTTAAGTAAACTACATATCTTATAGTGAAGTAAATTAATATGTGCATCTTATAGTGAAGTTAATTAAACTGTATTATCTTATGGTGACAATACTGAAACTATACATATTATGGTGAATTTAAGTAAACTGTACATTTTACAGGGAAGTTAATTAAACTGTACATCTTATGGCGACGTTTAGTAAACTAGACATCTTATGGCGAAATTAAGTAAACTACACTTTTCATGACGATGTTTATAAAATTTACATCTGATAGTGAAGTTAAACTATACATCTTACAGTGAAGTTAAGTAAACTGTACATCTTGTGTTGAAGTTAAGCAAACTACACTGTATAGGGAAGCTAAGTAAACTAAATATCTTATAATTAATTAAAATAAGCGGTTAATTTTATTATGAATAACGCTGTTTTATAACAGCGTCCAGTTTGGTTATATAAGCGGTTTGCAAATATTAACACGTAGTGGATGTCAAGGTTCTCGTATTCTAGCCACCAAGACCACTGAGTTTTTTTGGGTTTAATAAATGATATAGTTGTGTTATATAGGTATAAGAGTAGTTATGTATATAATATGTCTGTAAAAAAATGAATGATATAGAATGTGATAAATGTGTGAATCTGATGTTAGTTACACGAGTTCCGTTGGGACATCTTAGATGTATAATACCATTATGATAGTCAAGTGTCCATAATCATAAAAGTCATAAGTGCAAATGCAATGAAATGTGTATAATCTACTTTCTACAGTTTGCGATCACGGATTTTTTGGAGCAGATTGTATGTACAAATGTTCTAATCACTGTTCCAGTATTTGCAATCACATAACTGGTCGATGTTCCTGCAAGAGAGGTTATATTGGACATCAATGTACAGGTGACAAAGCATTACACTTATTTATTTATTTATTTGTCTGCAAATCAGTTATATTGTCCGACTGTTTGAATCAATGATTGTTTAAATGCATTTATATGTAAAGCATTTTAAAAAACGAGTGAAAATATTAATCTCAAAACACAACAGAAGTAAATTAAAATTGAGAATTACAACATGCTACATCTTTTATATACAGAGCATGGCTCAGAAACATGTACATTAAACATACAACAATTACAAGTAATTGATGCCAGTTTGATGAGGATATTCCAGCAAACATGCATAGGCTATTATCGCAAATAAACGGCTGTATGTAATGTACACGTTTCTGAAGGTGTTATGTTATATGTGTTAACACACGCTTAGCAAAATGAATTTTAAACCTATAAGAATTACCAAAATAAAAAAAAAATGTATTCATTTGAAAATTACCATTTGTGAATTTTCCTTAGTATTCTTGTGCGAATTACCATATTATTTATATGAGCGTTACCATAGTATCCCTGTGATACGTTCCATATTATTCATGTCAGAATGGCCATATTATTATTCATGTGATAATTAACATGTTCTTTCCGCCGACGACGGAATATTATTCATGTGAGAAATACCATATTAATCATGTGAGAAATACCATATTATTCTTTGAGAATTACCAATTTATTCATGCACGAATTACCATTTTTTCATGTAAGAATTACCATAATATTGTGATAACATTTGTTTGCTAACGAATAATGTAGCTATTACCTTGCGCCTTATACGTAACTGCATTTAGTAACTCACGTGATGACAATTACGGTAGTGTCAAAACAAGGTGCAAGATGAAGATACATTTCGAGCATGTATATTTTTGTTTTCAGATTGTGTTTATGGGAAATATGGCAGTAACTGTTCACAAAAATGCAGCATATATTGTAACTCCAAAATATGTCATATTGTTACCGGTGACTGTCTGTCTTGTGCTAGTGATCGGACTGGGTCACATTGTGAAGGTAGGATTGCATTGCCATGTACGCTGTAGAGTACACATTTAAATTGCTATCATGAACATATAATGTAACACTTTAATTCATTGATAACATAAATGTGTACACCTTTAGAACATTTACAACTTTCAAATATACAACCTTAGAAAATTGATTACATATATATATATATATATATATATATATATATATATATATATATATATATATATATATATATATATATAAGTGTGTATGTGTGTGTATGTGTGCGTGTGTGTGACAAAAATCATTGGAGGCTGAGGAGATGTGTTGTTTTCAAAGAATATTAGACATTCCTTGGACAGCAAAAATTACTAATGAAGAATGTCTTAGAAAGATGGATGAGAAAAGATACATTATTGATAATATAAGAAAATTACAGTCAACATTTATTGGGCACATAATGAGTAGAGGGGCCATTGACAATATAGTGACAACAGGAATGATAGAAAGCAAAAGATCAAAGTGGCGATCTATAGAAAATATATTGGACAGTGACTAAATGGCTTCGATTGACGACACCAGCAGAGATGATGATAGATATGGAAGATCGATGTACGTGGAGAGATATGATCTTCCACGCCATTCGGCACGACACTTGATGATGATGATATATATATATATATATATATATATATATATATATATATATATATATATATATATATATATATATATATTAAACCATTGACATCATGTATATGTACACCTTTAAACATGGACATCATTCAAATGTACACATTTTACCATTGCCACCATTCATGTGTACACTATTTTTCAAAACAAATAGGCCTACATATTAACATATCCAAAAGAAACATTTACGGACTTTACTAATGCAAAATAAATGTGATACAAATAAATAACAATATACTAGAAAAAGTAGAAAATTTCACTTATTTGTGCAGCAGAATAACATCAAATGGAGACTAAAAAATATATATTAGGACCAGAATTGCGTTGGCATAAAGTGTATTCAACCTACTTTCCAACATTTGGAAATTTAAAAAAAAACGCAGCATTAATACAAAGATACGACTGCTCAACGCATGTGTTATTTCGGTTTTTAACATATAGGTATGAAAATTGGGTATCAACTACTTCTTTAGAAAACAAACTAAATGCCTACGAAAACAAATAGCTCAAGAAAACCACAAACACAAACTGGAAAAAACGTAAAGTCAAATGAGACAGTAACACACACAAAGAATATATCACAGACGTTATTATAGTGCGTTGGTGTATAGTTGTCAACCGATATTTACATGTTTCTATGTAATTAATGAGCGTATAGACTTCATATTTTGCATGGGTGCCTAATTTCATAAGCACGTTACAGATTTAGGATTACTTATTACCTAGATTGAACGGACTTTTTGCACCAGTCGCTAGAAATGTCGTTTTAAAGGTAGAAATACTTGTTTGTTGATAGTCTTACAAGTACACGGGTTTACCGTAATATTGACCACGTTCTCTGTATTGTTTTACACAGTCAGTTGATATTGGTAAGAAACACGTGGAATACTAAGAAGTAGCACAATGTTGTTGTTTTTTTCGTAGTTATATATTGAAATAATAGCTAAATGTCAGTTTCCTCAGAGATGTATCTCACATTCGACGTGTTTTTATTGTGATGTATTAAACATATCATGTTTATGTAAATTATTACAGCGTATTATAAAGCAGCATTTACAACTATAATATAACCATGTCATTGAAAGTTAAATGTGTTTCACTCAAAAGTATAGCTATTAGATTGTACACATAATTTTAACAAGAAGAGACACGCGGTACTCTATTTCATAGTCTATCGTAACCCTTATAAAGAACACAACATGTCATGGGTATATCCTACAAAACACTATCACGGTGGTTAAGCTAAGACAACCCTAATGTCAAATACACAAAGGACACGAGAGGATGAAAAATTGTTGCAGAGAATTTCGATAAAGAAATCATTAAGAGATCAGTTCATAGATGTTTTGTGTATGATAAAGAAGCATTGACATTAATGATATTGAAAACCTATCTAGAAAAGACCAACGACATTCACATTTCTGAAACAAAATTATGGAAATCAATAAGGAGTGCCGGATTTACATTTCGCAAATACACATGTGGCAGAAGCGTCATTTGTGAAAAAAAAAACACATTCAGTAACTATGAGAAGTAAATATTTGAGACAAATTAGGGAGATGAGGAAAGAAAATTATGATATAGTATATATTGATGAAACATGGATACACGCTCGTGGTAATGGAAAAAAATAAATCTTTAAACTTAATGATGTTTAGTAAATGACATATTCATATTCTATGCTCTCCGACATTAACATATAATTATGTATTAACTGTGTGGACCATATATTGAAATTTGATGACTAATATTGGCAGAAAGATGGTTTACGCTTCATTCAACCCATTACCATTATCGATCTTTACTATTCATCGGATTCTGAATGAAACAAGAAGTGGAGAAATTGTTTATAAAACAAATGATATTATAAACAACAACACAGAAGAATAATTATGCGTATTGTAAAATTTCCATGCACAATTGGAATCAGAAAGATATGAAATATAAGGATGATTTGGATAGTTCAGATATGAAAAAAACAAGAAAACATGCAACAACTACAGAATGATTAAAATGTGTATTCAGAAAAAAACGTATTTAAACAAACACATTAGTCAAGCGCATTGATACCCAAGTTTATGCCTAGTACAAGTATAACTATTTAAACTACAGAAGCCCGATAATATTTATATTAACAAGAAGAACTAGCTGAACAGAAGTAATATAATATATTCAAGAGCCATACCAAACATGTGTGCAGACAACGATAATAAAACAGTAAAAGGAGCTGTAAAATCAAATTTAAAAAGAAAGAGGAAAGAAACATCAATTCGTTACCCATTTACGACTGGGTCGACCTGGGAGTCGTTGCAATATGAATCACATTTCAGCCTCAACTGGGAATGAACCCAGGATCACTCATATGCGAACCAGTGCGCTAACAAACTGAAATCATATTCGCAAATACAAACACGCAGATATGTCTTGTCAATCGAGCTCACTGGAGTTTGCACCAAAAAATATGTCGACACTATTGGTAGTTTTAACTCGTGTTTGATTGGTTGAAGAATCATTAAGTTGTAGTTGACATTGGCACACATAAAAATAGCAATATGTTATCATAAATGATAAATTACATCAACAATTGTTTGTATATTTAGACCACTCCCTGCTTGAAATGAAACTGTAGAAAAATCATAGACCACCAACATCATTATATCAACAAATATTAACCATTACATCCTGTGGCAGTTGACACGTATTTTTATAACAAAATTTCAAACATAGACACAACATTTGCATGATAATAAACTATTTTTATTCTGTCACTGTCCTACAGTGCCAAACCTGGACAATGTCAGCACAAGGGAAAATAAAATTAGTTACAACAGAAATGACGTCTACGAAGAATCCAGTGGTTTATACACGCTTCCAGATAACCAGCCAGCATGCCACAGGTGGCCATGACATATAGACATAATAGTTATAAAGCCAAAGGCAGACCATGCAAAATATGGATCACAGAAATCAACGAAACCACAGGGATACGCTTACAAATAGCACACAGGAAGGCCATCTCTAGAAAACTATTCTACCCCAGACCCCGCAAGGCTAGCAAGGGATACATCGTATAGATATATCTCCACATAAAAATGCTTCAAAATGTTAATATTAACAAACATAATTTTCCTAGATTTTCCTTAAATGTTTCATATTCAAACAATTTAATTGGTAGGTCAGTATACATTTTTTGTGTCACCACAACCTTGTTATCAACAAATGTTAACAGTTTACAAACACATGTCACTCTTAATTATTGACATAATATATAGAGATATATCTCCCTAATTACCTAATAACTATGAGTTTGGTATAAAATGTATGGGTTTTTTTTACAATATATGAAACCTGAATGTATATTTTGTTTTTGTTTCACAAGATTGTAAAGCTAAATTTTATGGAACAATGTGCGAACGATTATGCTCTCCCTATTGTATAAATGGATCATGTGACAGAGTCTATGGTAACTGTTCTTCCTGTACACACAGATACAGTGGGAGTACATGTGAAATTAGTAAGCATGTTGTTATATCTTCTATTACACTAGGGACATATAGGAATCAGTAAGCATGATGTTATAGCTTGTACTATAGCAGGGATATGATGGTGTTGATTATTATTTTGTTGACGACAATAATGAAATACTATTTTAATTGGGTAAGTCACTGTTGACAGACTTTAGCCTTCATGACACACATATAAGACATATTGATTTCAGTAGCCGAGGTGATAACATGAATGTTAAAATATGTGTTATATTGAATGCGTGACTGTATTCGGGAAACATCACCGAATATCGTGCGACAATGTCCATGATTGTTTACGCTGTTGAACAAACGTAAATGTAATCATCATTTTAGTATTTCGCGGATGGATGATTTTCATGGATATGCATGAAATGTACTTTACAATAATTCGATGAGCTGGCATTTCTGGACATTTGAATGCCAAGATGCAAAACAATTACTGAGGTGATGCAATCCTAGGTCTTGGGCAGGAGTTGTAAGTTTGGGTCGCCCAATGATGGTCAGTCTGTGTTCCACTGCGCCGTCTTTGATGAAATCACCTCCAAAAACGACAAATAGTCCTTCTAACCACATTAAATTGTCCGACAACTACACTTTCTGATCGTTCTGCCTGTAAGTGCCCAACGATGATGCATCTTGTTCTGTAGCGTGATAAGACATAATTGCGATTCAAATGTTCAAATGAATTTATTCGTGGGTTGTCAATTGTTTAAAGGCATTCAATAATATGGTAATTGAGTTTTTTATTCTTGTCTTGACCTTAGTCTCTTGTATTACATCACGACTAATGAGGTGTGTACAATTCAGGTAACCATGAGAAGTTAATAACCATGTGGATATGCATCATTGAATGGTCAAGTGGCCGAATTATGTCCAATTAGCGAATATCTTCATTAAAAAAAAAAGGTCAATACTGCATTTTACCAGTTCAGGCGTTGCAGGGAGGGGATTGAATAGTGAATATCTTCATAACAGTAACTATTTAAAAATTTGCGTTTATATATATATATATATATATATATATATATATAGGTAATCTTTCATCGTACCCCCAGCCGCTTCCAATTAATGCATCCTTAAGGTTGCGATGAAAAGTTTCCTTGTAACCACTATTTTGCGGATATCGGAGCGATGGGCAATGTGCTTATATAATTTAACCCTGAAAACTCCCCAAAGTGTTCAAATAATATGATTGGCTAGTTCAAGCTGACTAAAGGTCCACTAACAATTGATATTTCGTATTTGCACACGTTTGGAAGCATAATTATTACTTTCAATGTGATGACACACATGACTTTTCTCTGTGTAGACACCTTCCTTGACCGTAATATAGTGACAACGAACACTCAGTGAATTTGAAAATTATAAACATTTGAAAGAAAGTTTCTCTAATAATTATTGCATTCATTATCGGATTCAGGAAGTGATTTAAGAAGTGTTAATTTGCATCGTGATACTAGTACTAATTTGGTAATTGAGATAACAATCCATATATAAAGCGCACTTTAAAAAAAATTCTTGATACGGTAAAGTAAACATTGTCGTGGTCTGTCAATAATAGTGTAATGATTTAAAATATTAGTCTTGCAAACATTTTCAGAATCGTTCAATGTGTATCGCATGATACTATTATACAACATATTTGTGATGCGAGAAATACATATGTTGACATGCGTATCACTGATAGGGAAATAAATGTGTTTGGAATAAATCAGGTTATTATTATTAGGTCTATTTTGTGAGACGAATGTATATAAAGGTTTTCACGCCACCTCCGTAAAATAACTAATCATTATGTCTGTAAATTTATAAATTAGAGCATACATTAGAGTAATAGTAGACCTACAATCAAATTCTTTAACGTGAAATTGTAGTGGGCAAAATGGTTATAGGAAACAATTTAACAGCCCTTGAAATTTCCCCGGACTGCAGTTACGATTTGAGCTACTTAACCAGCGCATATGACGAGTTAATATTATCTTCCTAGGGAAATTATACATTTTTTTTCGCAAACACCCGCCTAGGAAGACACCACCTGCCTAGTTAGCAATCACCTGCTTAGTTAGCAAGCACCTGCCTAGTTATCAAGCAACTGCCTAGTTAGCAAACACCTGCTTAGTTAGCAAACACCTACCTAGTTAGCAAGCACCTACCTAGCGCAGTTCTATTATTTTATTTCATGAACAGCGTATATTGCAGATATAGGATATCATTGTTTATATGACTAGACTGTCATATCATTTCTTATGTAGTCGATTAAATGAGCAAGTATATAATGATCATCTGCTGTCTCATGGAATACTGAATTTTTCATATATTGATAATAGTGATTATTGTGGAATTCAATTCAAAACGTTTGGAGCAATGTCTGTGGACAATATATATTGAGAAAACGGAGATGGAAATATTAAGACCACTTAGTGAGAATGAACATTATTTGCCCTCAACAAGACAACATGAAAATAACAACGTGCAGAGGACGACTAAATAAAAGATGGGTTGCAACAGTTACCAACGCTTTGAGATAACACAATATTCTACATATTAACATACAAAACCGACCATAGCCCGAAAACTGATCGTTAGTCAATCATACGACGCCCTATGACAAACGTAGAGAGAAGGCGCGATAGAATTGATTGAGAAAATGTTGAATAATGTGTAACTCAAGTGGGACTGGGACATCGGGGAAGAATTAGACATGTTCTTACCATGCAGAAAAACTACCAACATGATATACCATCTCGTATAGGAGAATCTTTTCGTTCAAAATATCAGCGCGATCCATTGCTATATCGCCCTGTACTACATTCGAGCGTGACTCCAGTTGATCCGCTCTTTCATTGCCTCGAACAGACACATGTCCGAGCACGAAAATAAATGTACTCACTTTCAGCCTTACCTTTCTCAAGTCCGCAATGCACTGTTCGCGAATGTCGCCCGCTTGTACCTTCCTAATCATATTCATAGAGTCACTCAAGATGCAGACCTACGTTACCTTATTTGTGCATAATGATGGTAGTGAATACACATGAACTATTGCGATTTATCATAATGATATTCATGTATCAATATACAATACGTTTATGGACATACGTTCTTCTTCTTCAGCTTTCGTTTTCAAAATACCAGAAACTAGCTGAACATAGCCCAGAAAACTGGACGCGTTGTTTCATGGTTTAATACTGTGAAGGAATATATGGGACATTTTGCATACCATTACCGATTATGATGTGACTTCTAAATCACTTTTTAATACAATTGTATGGGTAATTCCACTATACCCGCATCAACTTATTTTTCCTCTACGTGAACACTGTACATACTATATTTCAATTGAATATGCAGTAGAAAAGTTTTCTTCTACTCATGTTTGCCACTAAATTGAATAACACAATTTCTAAATATATCCAACTTTCTTTCCTTTACGACGAACATATCTCAACATATTTGTATTTTTCTATCAACAGGCCCACCAAATAATATTATATGGATACTTTTAATCGCAATGGTCTTGATGCTTCTGATAGTTGTGTTTTGTCTTGGATTTTGCTTGCAAAGAGACAACGATTTCGAAACTGCAGCAGAAGGTTATGACATGCAGTCAGATATCAATATGACTTCACTATCTACAGTCTTAAAAACTAGCACGAGCACTTCTATTTAGTTTGTGTGTGCTGTATGTGTTATCTACCCAATAAACTGATGTTCTCTTATATGCCAACATGCTGTTTTGGATTGTATTGTCATTGTGAAGATAGAGCATGATGTATAACAACAAATATATGTTGACGTATGATGCGCAAAAAACTTGAGGACAAACATAATGCATTTCAGATGTGGATCAATACAGGAAAAGGGAGAACATCAAGGGAAAAGAAGAAACAAAGAGGTTCTTACACAAATTCTAATGAAAATATAACTATTAGTGAAAATATGGTCAAGCAAATACAGTTGTTGGACACATTAAAAGACCTTGTTGAAGACCTTACTTGAGCGTAAAGTCTAGACGAATCGAGCAAAATTTTGGCAAAATACATGTGGGAGAGAAATATCACGAGATGGATATGCTACAGTCTAGCAGAGAGTACCATCAAGGCATCAGACGTATAATGTTGCAGCCAACCTTCCTTGCAGAGACGACAATTTATACTCGTACACATACACCAGTATGTATACAGAGACACGTTAAGACGCCACACAAAGAGTTGGTTGTCAAAAACCTTATATGAACGTCCCGTTCATGATGCAATGTCAGTAGCACAGCTAGAACATTCTTGGGCATCGTACAAGCACAGCTAGAACATTCTTGGGCATCGTACAAGCACAGCTAGAACATTCTTGGGCATCGTACAAGCACAGCTAGAACATTCTTGGGCATCGTACAAGCACAGCTAGAACATTCTTGGGCATCGTACAAGCACAGCTAGAACATTCTTGGGCATCGTACAAGCACAGCTAGAACATTCTTGGGCATCGTACAAGCACAGCTAGAACATTCTTGGGCATCGTACAAGCACAGCTAGAACATTCTTGGGCATCGTACAAGCACAGCTAGAACATTCTTGGGCATCGTACAAGCACAGCTAGAACATTCTTGGACATCGTACAAGCACAGCTAGAACATGTATGTGCATCTTACTAGTACAGCTAGAACATGTGTCAGCATCGTATATCAATTCATTCTCTATAATAAATAATAATATTAAAACGCACGTATCGTCTCTTTTCTTGAATTGCTCACTTTTTTCTGTCAGTTTTATTTGATCGTAACACAATATTTAAACATGGCGAACAACTATCAAACTCGACAGCTAAGATTATTGACATTTTGAGTGGTAGGGTACATAGGGTTTGGATAGTACCGTGCATGGCGTTTCCTTATACGTTTAGGCACGCTATATAGCTTACATAAGGAAATAATTGTTTCCTATGGACACGCTTCTGGGTTACGCTATTGGAACACTTTACTAGGACACTCCATTAAGTTTATTGGTGCATCAGGTGTGTTAGCGATATAACTCATATAAGAAAAACTATTATGCAGATGGAGGTGTATGAAGGTGTAGAGACATCACACCTATTGGTATATAACGCATATATGCAAATCCTAGTTTGATATTTTTTTTGGTACTTTGATAATAATACCATTTGTCCAATTGTTGGGGTGGACATTCCGTTTTCCAAATCATATTGAAAATATCCAGTAAAAAGGACTAGATATTATCATTTGCTTCTTTTAACATTTCACTTGTGATGTCATCTTAACCTGCTGCTTTATTATTTTTAATTTCTTAATGGCTTGTTTTTTTGTTTGTTTTTTTAAATGAAAAATGAAAAACGCTTATTTTGAAAATATAAAACTGCAGAAAAATAGAAAATATACTGTGTAATATGACCTTGTCATTAGAGGTGAGAAAGATAGTTCTGCAGTGCTATGTAACCCCTATACTAACATATGAGTTCGAGTCTTGGACAATAAACAAACTGGAAAGAGGTAAATTAGATGCAATAGAGATGTTGCTCTACAGAAGAGTGATGAGAATACCATGGACTGCTAGAAAACTAATGTAGAGGTGTTGAAAGAATCAAATGTGAAACGGACCTTAATCAACAATATAAGAAAATGGCAATTTTTGTTTTTGGGCCACTTCATCAGACAGGCAGTTTAAGAGAACATCGCCAGAACAGGCAAAAGTGTAGACAACATAGACACAGGACGATATATTAGACAGTTTTAGAAAATATTAGACAGTTTGACAGCCTGGCACGGCAAGGAAACAACAACGATATTGATAAATAATACTCTGGACAGAGAGCTGTGGATAACCATGACTGCCTACGCGAGCCGGCATGTCACCTGATGATGATGAATGGCTTGTTTTACCTCTTCAAGTGTGAAATTGTGTCTCGAAGGTTCTAATGGTGGCATTGTCTCCTCTTCCTCTAGATTTGGAGTAGATTGGGGTGGTGGTCTGTTAAGAAGATCTTGTAAATGTTAGGCCCATCTTTGCTTTTATTGATCAGTTGTGGTTAGAACTTTGCCATTTTGTCTTTAATAGAAGCGTTTGGGATAAGTTGTTGGTTGCACAGTTGTTTGTTTATGTGGTGTAGTATCTTGCTGCTGTTGTGTTGTGATGCTGATTCAGCTTCCAATGTTAAGTTGTTTATTTAATTGTGTCTGTCCATTATGTCGCTTGCTTTAACTTATTTGTTTAAAAGTGCGTATGTGAGCCTATTTTGTTCTTCGTCTTGAGTGGTTTTTGCAGCGAATATTTTTTGCTTCATCTGTTTACGGTTGTTGATTTTTCACGAAAAAAAAATCAAAACTTCAAAACACCAATATATAAGCATGTATATATATATATTCTATATATATACCATCGATCTCTTGAATTGATACCTACAGGAAAAAGAGCCAGGAGTGGACAAAAAGAAACACTCAGAAGAACAATAATTAGAGAAAGTAAAATAGTCAATATCCATACCATTCAAGAACTGCACAGAGTAGCTGTGAACAGACATAACTGGAGAGATCTGACCTCTGTCCTATGCGCTAACTTCAGCGCAAAAGGAAAATGAAATTATATATATATAAATTTGACACAGCAGATGTAAATAGGTGGCATAATTCTCATACTTAGGAAGTAATGTAACAACAGACGGCAAGAGCATCAAAGAAATACACAATAAAGATAGTAAAGCATACTAAGCTATAAGACAAATTACTCCAATTTTCCGAAACAAAAATGTAGATTTAAAACCCTCGGACAGCGTATCTTTTCCCTAACACTATGTCAACAGTTTGTTTGGTTTTAAAAGATGTATTTTAATGCCAGGCACGTAATTGATACCATCATCAGATTCCCATTTCATTTCATTTATGTCCTTCAAATTTATGTTGCTAATTGAAGACATCCTACGTCTTAAATTTCTGAAAATAAACACTTTAAGTACACATATTCATCCTCAGTTATTTATTACAGCAGTGAATACAACACACACACAACGCAAACCAAATATCGTATTACTAGTGAATAAATCACTCTGCACACTTTCTCATAGACAAATTTTGCTCGCGAATTCCTTTCAAAAGCAATAACACGTGACATCTAGCTAGAAACTAAGAAAAAACTATATCAACTTAAATGGCAGGTCTAACTTGAACGGGGATTCGCGGGATAGCAATGCAAAGAAATATAAATAATGGCGAGCATGTAATCTCTGGATGCGTTACATTAAGCCAGTAGGTGCTGAACTGGGAAATCGCGGGATACCCGGTCGGAGAGTCAAAATAATAATAAGCAAGCATATGTTTATGCCAAATCTGTCCTAACAAATCCAAACATGGACAACGACAGCACAACGCACACACAAACTTGTGATAATTGAAATGGTATGCTTACACAGAATCTTAGAAATATCGTTAAGAGACAATGAAGAATGAAAACATTAGACAAAGAACCAGCACCGCCCTCATCATGGAATATATAAAGAGGCAACCGATCATATTGTATGCACACATGAGGAAACTACCTTCAGACAGCCACTCATCCGTCAAATCAGACATCCAAACTTCATTATTCTAGTCATGGAACACGAGTCATTATTACTTATACAGTCATTTGTTCGTCGCGATTTCCCGTAGGGTGTTCAAAATGTCTGCTCCATCCATCGCTTCACCAACAACCGGAGTAGCAGCGTATGCTGCCAGACTATCTTCTCTCTTATTGCCCTGCATGTCCTGGCACAAACATAAAAGTCACTTTACACAGGCATGAATTGTTAACTGCCAGGCACTGTTCCCGAATGTACCCCGCCTGAACTTTCATACTCAAACTCATCGAGTCACTGAGTATACAGACATGCTCCCAGATAGTCTGCCAGCATCCCCATTTCAAAGCTTTTGCTACTGCCAAAAACTTAATTGTCATGCTGCATGTCATCTAAGAAAATGCACCACCTACCCTTCTGATAGTCTCCCCATCCCCCATCCCCACCTTTGAGTCGTGAAGGCCCAGACACTCCTTATGTGTCTCCCAACCGACCCATATGTGAGTGTATATATATATACTCATATCGACTTCTCTGGAATTCTCACCGATCAGAGCGAGCTCCTCCAACTCCACCACTGTCGGATATCATTCTTGCATTCTCTATTGAGTGTTATTATTACTTTAAAGATTGTAGAACAATCTAAGGGCACTCGACTCCATTACGCACCAGGTAGCACATACTCCAACTTGTACACGCTCTTTATAATATCCTCTGCGCGCTCTATCCAACACTTTCCTCTTTTAAGTCCTTCACTTTGAGAATTTCAGGGTGTAGAGGGTGCTCTTTTTAGTAGTGGCGATTTGTATGTATTCCCGCACCCTACTCATTTGTATTATTTTATCTGCAGTTGCGCAATTAAGTAGGTATCGCATAACCCGTGTCGACATATCTCTCGTACATCCCACAATGATACTCATTGCTTCATTCTGGATTCTATCCAATCTTTCTGTTTGAGTCTGACTCAGAGTCAGAATCACAACTGAGTACATTGCCACCACCAATCCCTGATATAGCAGACATAACAAAATAACAGCCTCTATTCACATTCAGCAACAGCCATAACGTTCATCACTGCAAGACCTTTATAAGCTTTTACAATGATGTGGTCAATATGATCTTTGAAACTCACACTTCGGTCCAGCATAACCCCCAAGTACTTCATAGTGCTAGATCTCTCAAGGACATCCACTCTCAAAGAAACCGATGGCTTGGACGTGTTTACTATGTGATTATTTAGGGGGGAAAACATGTTATCGATGATTTTGAGAGATTAACAAAAGTTCCAGAATTACTGCACCACTGCCTTATACGATCAAGCTCCCTCTATTAATTCATGGCGATCATTTCTTTTTTATATCTATATCTTGTCTATATACCAAGATGTCATCAGCATAGGACACAATTCTCCCCTAATACTGCTCATCTCCAATCAATATCACTTCTACCAGCAACTATACAACAGACGCTTCCAATTTTGGACCAACTATACGACCAAAACGTTGTCTAGCACACAGAACAGAGAACATAAATGTATCCCCTCCCTCAAAACATACAACTAAAACGTTTCATGACCATTAAAAGTATACACTGACAATTCTTACACATCAAAACATACGACAGACATTTACAACTTCAGCCAAACATAGGACAGACACTGCATAATGCCAGCAAAACATACGACAAACAATGCACAACGTTATATAAAAGTACGACAGACAATTCACCTTTCCAACCATAATACATGGCTGGCATAACAAAAAATTATCTTATCCAGTGAACCACACACCTTAAAATAGGTGCAACTGGGCTCTGCCATTGCAGCCTTGCGAATATGACAGCGGAACATATCCTATAAGAATGTCCCAGGTATGCAGACCTGAGAAACAAGACATGGCCCACAAAAAAAAAACAGCGTTGAATAGAAAATGTATGGCATAGTGGACATTCTAAAACAGACAACAGCCTATATCATAGAATCCGGAGTCCCAACCTGACTGAGTAATGATCGCCGAAGAAGAATAAGAAGAAACACACATCTGAAAATTGTTTACTACCTGCCAAACCACCCTCATTTTGTCATATTGCTATTCTTTGCTCCCCTCTCGGGCTCCGGCAAAACACAAGCGTTACTGTATTTGAAAAAAATTGCTACAGACGTGTGTTAGGAATTAGTTATATACAATACAATATATCCATATTCTTATAGCTGGGTCAGAACAATCATTGCAAGAATTAACATCAAAGTTAGAAAAAGTCACCAGCAAGTACGGAATGGAAATCAATTCAGATAAGAGCAAAATTTTGGTAAACAGCAGAGACACAGAAAACCAGACTAATATCATGATGAATGGACACAAGCTTGAAGAGGTGAATACCTTCAAATACCTCGGATCCAGTATATGCAGTGATGGTAAATGCAAAGCAGAACTAAAAATAAGGCTGGAGATGGCTTTAGCGTCATTGTCAAGGCTAACTGTGATTTGGAAAAGCAACATCAGTGTTGGAGTGAAAATCAAACTGTATAGGTCGCTGGTGCTTTCTGTTGTGTTGTATGGTTGTGAGAGTTGGACACTCACTGCGGACATGGAGAGAAGATTACAGGCTTTCGAGTATAAATGCTACTTAAGAATTCTACGAATTTCCTATAGGGAACATAAGACCAATGTGTACGTAAGAAATAAAGTAGAGATGTGTGCAGGTGTCCAGGAGCCATTGCTTTCAATAGTGAAACGACGAAAACTAGCATGGTTCGGACATGTATGCAGGCACGATTTCTTGTCAAAAACAATACTGCAGGGAACTGTCGAGGGTGGAAGAAGCAGAGGAGGACAAATAAAGACATGGACAGACAACATCAAGGAATGGACAGGGCTAGATATTTCCACACTCATCCGCATCGCTGAGGATAGAATTCGCTGGAGGACTCTGTGTGCTGAAGCATCCAATGTGGTACCCCTACGACCCTGAAGGGTTATGGGTTTATTGGTTGATTGATTGATCCATATTCGTCAGGTAGTAAATTAGCAAATTGTCAGATTATGAAAAAGCCACTACTTGCAGTAGTAAAGCGCCGTAAACTGTTTTCGTATGAACGTGTAACAAAATACGTCTTACTTAATACAATTATTTTGCAAACAACAGTCTAGGCTGGAAGGAAAAGAAACGGTAAAAGAAAAATTATAAATTGATAATATAACCATATATATGGGCATGATTTTTCTACAATTCTTCAAATGACTGAAGAAACATCTTAAAGGAGTATTTTTGTATACGGATGTGTCCGATTGTGACAACACTACGACAATGATGGTCATCATCATTAAGTGCCGTCTCCGCAACGATGATTGGCTGCAACGTATCTCCAACATATCCTGTCTCTTGTCTTGGTGGTGCACTCTGCTAGACTGTAACCTGTCCATCGTATAATGTTACTCTCCCATTTGTATCTCTGCCTACCTCTTGCTCGCTTCCCTTTGACTTTACCCTCAAGTAAGGTCTTCAAGAGGGTGTCATGTCTTTTAATGGTTCCAAAGTATTTTATTTGCCTGATCTTTATTTCTCTTAGTAGTTTTTTCTTCATATTAAGTGTCTTTAGCAACTCTTTATTTGTTTTCTTCTCTTTCCATGATGTTCTCCCTATTCTTATATATACCCACATCTCAAAGGCATCAAAATTGTCTTCTAATTGTTTATTTAGTGTCCATGTTTCTGAGTCATACATTAATATGGAATAGATGTAGCATTTTATAATTCTCATTTTTAACTTGTTTGTAATGTGTTTAGATATTAATAATTCCCTCATGCCATTGAAGGTACTTTTATCCATTCTTATTCTCCGTTTAACTTCTGTTTTACATCTGCCATCATTTGTGACTATGTGTCCAAGATATTGATACTGTTTCACTTGTAGTTTCTATCCCTGTATGTTTATGTTTATCTCCTGTTCTTCTGTGTCTTTGCTGATTATTATGGGTTTTGTTTTTTGAATGTTTATATCCAGTCCATATTCATTACTTGATTTATTGACTTGATCTATTAGTCTTTGTAGTTCATGTTCACTTTCTGCTAATGTTCATGTTCACTTTCTACAATGATGATATATGGATCTAATTATTGAAATATATTATATAAAATACTAAGAATGGCGTCATTGGTGTGTATACTCTTTAAGACACATAACAGTCAATATTTGCCCACACACGTCACAGTTCGTTTAAACATCTTCCTTTGACACATCAGTCTGTGAGATTTCACCATTTTCTGTAACATGGTAAGGGTAAATCAAATGTATTTAGTTATCAATATCTTCAATATGTTGACATAACTATATAACGTTTTAATAATTGTCTGAATTGAAAGCAGTACAAACTAGACTTTCCCAAATGAGTATTCCTATATCATCAAATGATAACATCGAATGATAAAATCAGAGAAGAGACACATCAAAATTTCATCTGATTATATTTGTTCAGTCTTCCACATCTCATCTAATGATTGTTTTAAATATTTCCGTGTATCATCTACTGATAGTTTTCAGTCTTCCAGATGCCATCTATTGAGAGTTTCCAGCCTTCAATATTTCATCTACTGAGATCTTACTGTCGAATAATGGTAATTTGGATACGACGATAAGACATTATTAATACCTTCTGTATGCAGACATGACGAATTTAAAACGTATAGGTTATTTTTTTTCTTTCTGCACGGTTTTTTTCTCATTGTTACTATATTATTGTCAACGAGTGGCACGTGGCATGCTGAGAGTATTACAAATAGGATGTAATTATATAGTTCCAGGCGATAATCTCTAAGGGATTTGAGAATAAATTACTCTGTAACAAGATACATGGTTTTGATGTAGACCATTTACAACATGACGGCAAGGTACGATGTTACTTCAAAGACACAAGGGAGAAAGAGATTATATTGTATAAATTCAATATGGCCTTGAGAAAAGCAGGTTTATTCAAAATGTTAATAAATATGTTTCCGTGTCCAGAATGTGCACATAATAAATATGTTGCCGTGTTCAGAATGTGCACATAATAAATATGTTGCCTTGTCCAGAATGTGCAGATAAAAAATAAATGACCGTGTTCAGAATGTGCACCTAATAAATATGTTGCCGTGTCCAGAATGTGCACATAATTAATATTTGGCTGTGTTGAGAATGTGCACATAATACATATGTTGCCGTGTCCAGAATGTGCACATAATAAATGCTTTTGAATTCCTCATTGGTGGAGTTTACGTCAGAGACGATTCGAACACCAGATTCAGCGTATGGTAACAATGACCACTATTACTGAATCTCAAAAACAATACAATGGTTCTATATGCCATACAAGTACATTCAAGTAGAAAGCATAATGCTGACGGGAATTGAACCAGATCAGTTCTAGTAGCACCGAATCGCGTTGCAACAAGCATAAAAAGGTTTTCCATATTTGACCAACCACATACCCCTAAAAAAAGAAAAAAAGATCTGATCTTGTCAAGTCATTCAACCTGTGTACTCAAGTCACTGAGCACGGAGAAATAGAAACAAGGACTATTACAACATTACCGAACTTCCCGTATAGTATTTAAGTATCCTCAGGAACACCAATATATAATATTCATATTTGTACTACAGGGACAAATATTCCTTCTTGTAAACATAAATAACAAGAGACAGAACAATGTGGTAAACTTAAATAATATAGAGACAGGACGATGTTGCTTCAAGTAATGTCTTATTCAAGTATATCATAGTAGACACAATGATGTATATTTTATGTGCATATATCTGATTAATTTCAGTGGTGGGCATGTTATATGCACACAATATTAATAATATAATTGTGTGTTTCACAAATGGTATCCTTATTATGTATTCAGGAAGATGTATTCAGAAAATCAATAATCCTTTTTTTTTCTTAAAGGACTGACTCACAAAAATTAAGGATCTTGTGAGTTGAAAACTGTATCTGAAATACTATGGTTCGCACTTAATTGATGACATTGTATTTAACCACACAACACTCCAGTACTATACATGAATGTATGATATTTGAAATACGACATTAAATAAATTAATGTGAATCAAGGTATGGTATTCTGGTGTATGCGTGTTCTTGTTTGGCATCAGATTGTTTGTCTTTGTAGTTTTCTGATGATGCTTGTACTTGGTCGTCTGCAAATAGCAGTTCGTTGAAGTTATCTTTCATAGTGATTTCTTGCCACACAACTGATACAATAGCACGTTTCAGCAGCGTTGCCAAACTTTATAATACCCTATTTCAAAGAATATATAATTAACACTAATGCAATTGTGTGTGTAAAGTAGAAATGGTAAATATACTATAAATTAACTATTTAATTTAAATGTAACCATGTTTTAAATTTTTGTTCATATGCGATATAGATCAGTTTACTTGTCAATATAATCGTACATACATATGTGATGCATATATCACATACAGATGGTGTACAGCCATTTATTAGACGTACATGACACATAACTAGTTTATCATTCACTTGACATGATTTAACCGTGAAATTGCACTATTTCGTAATATCGAAAACAAAACAGACGGTTTTTAAACGTTATATCCGGTGTCGCGCTAAAATTCTCCGTCAGAGGTGTGTCGACATACTTTGTGTTTAAAAATACAATTTGTAGCTATTTTTTTCTAAGGACGTAGCCGATAACCCAGCATATTTTCGCTGCAGTTATCTTGAGGCAATATATGTATGTTCAGTAGTTTTACAGTTGCTTTATGAACGGCCCGAATGCACAATTGCCTGTCGAAAACGGTACTTTGGTCGTCAGAGTCGTACTCTACCAACTCGCCATAGAACCGAACACAAAGTGTGTAGTTAGTACACAAAATGCATCTGCGGGTAAACTGTATGATATTGTGTCACATTGGATACATCAACACATACAGTCAGGAATATAGGGGAGGGGTCATATTGGATACATTAACGCATAGTCAGGGGAATAGGGGGGGGGAGTCACATTGAATGTGTCAACACATACTGTCATCGGAATAGGGGAGTCACATTAGATGCTTCATCGTAATCACTGAGTGGCATAGGGGTGTCACATTAAATGCATCAACACATAACTTCGGGGGCATAGAGGTGTCGCATTAGATGCATTACCACATACTGTCCATTAGCGAATTATATCTTTAACGATGCGAAGGATTGAACAACAATCTTGTTTTGTATAATTGTTGATATATGTCCATGCTTTTATTTGTCATCCACAGTTTCTCTCACCCTCGACTGTTCCATGCAACACACTTTTTAACAAGCAATCATGCTGGCATGCATGTTCAAACCATTCACAGTTAATGATGTTATAAAAACCTAACATACTCGAGATTGTGGTTGGTGAAATCCCAATTACTGAGTTATGTTGTTCCATTTTAGATCATCATCATCAGGTGACATATTCTTTCCAGAACGTAGGCTTTCCTTTGGATCTATTGAAATCTCCGCGGTCTTGAGCAAGTTGCCCTGCTTCTTCCAGTGACATGCGAAGGCAATCTTGAATGTCTTTTGACCAACGGCGTCTTGGTTGGCCTTTGCACCTGTTGCCTTCTATCATCCCCTCCATTAACACTCTGTCAATGCCGTCGTGTCTCTTAATATGACCGGAAAAAAAGAAGCTTTTTCTTTAATATAGTGTTCAGAAGCCAGCCTTCCTGGACGTTAATTGTTCATAACACCTCCTGATTTGTTTTTTTTTTCGCTGTCAATGGTATTCTCAAAACTCTTCTATAACACTTTAATTCAAATGATGTTATTCTCTTGGCCACTGTTTTATTTAGTGCCCATTCTTCACATCCATATGTCGCCACAGGAAATACACATGTTCGTAGTAAAAACAATGTGGTTCTTATGTTATTAACTTGCCATATTTTCTTTATGTGTTTTAATTTTGCCAGCACCATTGCCGTTCTTCTCTTGATCTCAATTGCACAGTCCCCCGCATTGGGTCTGAAATCAGGCTTCATTGATTCTTGTCTCACGTTTCTCATTATATTTTCCGCATAGATGTTGAACAGATATGGAGACAAGGTACAGCCTTGTCTTACTCCATTCTGTACATTGAACCATTCCGATCTTGCACCTTCAACGTTTACCGCTTCTTCTTGATCTTTATACAGCTCTGCTATTAGTCGGGTTGGTTGGTTGGTTGCTGATACAGCGGTCCATGGGCTCATGCCCTTTGACCTAATGCCATTAGATGGCATTATATTGCTGGGAAGTATGTGGATTTTCGGCCTACCCCGGGACAGAGCCAGATAATAACTATCACACCTCCAGGAAGTTAGGTTTCAACCTTTGCACTGCTCCTAGCCACTGTAGCCAAGATAGGGTTCACTGTGCTCATTCCCCGCCACCAATTGACTACTGGTTATGCCGAACTTCTCTATTGCTCCAGGCATGCAACCAAATGTTCAAGTCAAAAGGATTGTCACGTCCTGAGTCACTGTGCCTCTACGATGGACCTCAGCCATAGGGAAAACAGTGATGTCAGTTTCCTCCTCCTCAGTGCTGCGCAGTACATCTCTGGCTCCCTCCCAACCACAGAGGGTGCATACATATATTCAGGCAAACATGAAAAAATATTTAAACAACAAAACAAAATCATAACTGTATAGATGACATGCCATGAAGCTTCTATAAGAAGATAACCTCAATATAACGGCATATCATCCACTAAGGTTTTCTGTTGCATGCATGGTATGTCTAGTGGGCCATTGGTGAGACCCACAGACGCAACCACATGCGTCTGCTATTAGTCGTGTAATGTGTTTTGGGAAGCCCATATCGTTCTTTATTTCCCATAATTGATGGTGATTGACACAGTCGAATGCTTTGGTGTAGTCTATGCAGCATGCATGTAATTCTATGTTACACTCTCTACATTTCTATATGATCATCCTCATGTTAAATAAAAGATCCCTCGTGCCTCTGCCAGTTCTGAAGCCTGCTTCCGCTTCGTGGATCTCATCCTCCATCTTTTTATGTATTCTTTACATTATAATGTGCAGAGGTATTTTACTGGCTTGGCTGATCAAGGCGATTGTTCTATAATGTGAACATATTTACATATCACCGCTTTTGGGTATTGATATGTATACTGAACGTTTCCAGTCGCTTGGCCACGTTTCTGTTCTCCAGATCTTATTGCATAGCTGATAAAATATGTTTACGCTGCTTTCGCTCCCGACTTGAATCATTTCAGCTGTTATGTCGTTACAACCTGCTGCCTTTCCTCTGTTTAAACTGTGGATTGCTGATATAATTTTAAATACACGGACAAAATATACGTTACACGCAGAAGATTTTTCATACTGGGTGTCTCGAGCTGAACAAAATATTACTAGTATAATTTATAAAAACATGAGATTCTCTGGGATAGTTCTGCCATCGCTGTTTCCAGTACGGACGGCATGGGTACGGACTATGTAAACATAACACGAACTGATGATTTTGGATTTGCCTCGAATTTCGTTGGTAGAGCGTGGCTATTTTTATCATGCGATAGCAAATGTATAAATAGTGAAAAAACTAAAAGAACGACTAAGCAAAACGTAAGTGATGAAGTCCTAATTAATTATGCACAGGGGTCACATATTTTATCAAACGTAACGGTTCTGCTGACTGATCTTGTGTAGTGTCACCCGCTTATCAGCATTAACCACGCAACGCAAATTCAGCTTTCCTACGTGACGCTTGCCATAATCTACCAACTCCCACCAGCGAAATGCAAACTAGGTTTAAAAAAGAGTACTGAACCAACATAGTACATAAAGCATCGACCTCCACACCATGGGAGATTTACTGAGGCGGAAATATGTGTATATATGACAAAGCATTGTGTGCGAATGCATAATCTTTAAGAAAACATTTTTCTGTAATATCACAAGTGACAACAGAGATCTAGTGATCGCAGTTCATGTGGATTGACAAAACCAAGCAACATATACACTCTTAGTGCACTGGGATTAAGTGAGTTATGATTAAATCTGAGATGAAGTGAGTTATGATTAACTCTGAGATGAAGTGAGCAATGATTAACTCTGACATGATGTGAGTTATGATTAACTCTGAGATGAAGTGAGCTATGATTAACTCTGAGATGAAGTGAGTTATGATTAACTCTGAGATGGAGTGAGGTACGATTAACTCTGAGATGAAGTGAGTTATGATTAACTCTAAGATGAAGTGAGTTATGATTAACTCTGAGATGAAGTGAGCAATGATTAACTCTGACATGATGTGAGTTATGATTAACTCTGAGATGAAGTGAGCTATGATTAACTCTGAGATGAAGTGAGTTATGATTAACTCTGAGATGAAGTTAGTTACGATTAACTCTGAGATGAAGTGTACAATAAAATGTATATTGTAATGTGCGGGGAGTTTATTTTAACATTAATTTAACGCTGGGCAGGCCATCTTGTGCGTATGGAGAACTCGCGTTTGCCAAAACAAATATATTATGGAGAACTCAAGGCATGATTTCGAAAAGCGGGTGTACAGAAAAATCTCTTTAAAGACACGCTCAAGTCATCCATGAAACATCTTAACATTGACGTAGGCGCTTGGTAGAGCCTCGTTCAGGATATAACAGCATGGCGTTACATCATTAGAACGGGAGCACTAGCGGCGGAAGAATTCAGACAAGATACTGTAAGACTGAAACGGACACGTAGAAAAGAAAAAAAAACCATCTCAACCTCACATAGATACCTTCTATTGTTGTCAATACTGTAAAAGAACATTCTGTGCGCGCATTGGACTAGCTAGTCATTTTAAAACGCACTATTAACTTTTATTATTTTTATTATTTATTGTTATTATGGTTGATATTTTGGTCATCGTCGATCACGACGGACGAACATCATGTTTTTTAACAATGATATGTTATGAAGGATGTAATTCACGGAGCCACGGTTTCAGAATTATCTTGTAATACATATTGATAACAACTAAATTTATGCAGATCCCTCTTTTCCAAGAATATCTTGTTCGTCGTGTTTTTTTTGTCTCTGTGTGTGTGTTAATGTAATCGTGATAAAGAACTGTATATTATAACTTCGATTTGTTTGTGTACTATTATGTGTGCTTACAGTGGTTAGCATACCTTACTTACCTTTTTCCAATTTCAAACATAGTCCTCCCTGTGGTAGTCTTACGTAACATTAACTCTCCTGGCTGACGCTTCTGTTTTTTTTTAATTTTTCGTATATCTATATATTAGTATATCTTCGTATATTTTCGTATATCTTCGTATATCAGTATATATATATATTGACCGACCAACAAACAGTCGGATCAGTCAAGGTAAGTGAGGGTACTTTAACTTGTATCCTGTAAATGTTTTTGTTCTATGTTACATTCACATACTTGATTGACTTGTTTATACGTTGTTACAGAAATTGGTTCACGATCACATGATGTAACATGTGGTTAGACATACATCACGTGACGTTACTGTTGACTAACCTCGTGAACCTGAGAGTGAATGCCAAAGGTAGATTATAAGAAGCATTTCTATAACATTACTGATATCATTCATATATACATTTCATGTTGAATATGAGATAGATATACCAATAACAACACATACATATATCACAAACAAGCAAATGCACCAAACTACGCCGGTTTAACTGCAATGTAATATCATATTAACATATTGTGGAAGTTGGAAACATACTGGATGAGAAATTAATTGAAAATATTTTTTTTTTCAAATATCTGAAATATATAAAGTAGAAGAATATATAACCTAGAGCCATACATCCTGAAATCTGATATTGAAGACGCAGCTAAACATGCACCAAGTAACAACGCATATGAATGGAAGGCATATGTATAATATTTATAAAAAATGCTAACAGTGACAGGTATAAAGTGTTCACACAAACTGTTTAATGTGATATGGAAGAAAGAAAAGACACAACCTGAGTGGAATTTATCAGTGATTGTTCCCATCTGGAAGAAAAAAATGCAGTAAGAGGGACTGCATTAACTATAGAGGCATATCAATCTTAAACCAATAAGGAAATAACTTTAGCATACTACTAGAGAGAAGAATGCTCGAATACAAAGAGCCACAGCTCAACAACACAGTCAGGCTTTCGGAAAAATAAAAGCTATACATATGCAATCTTCGCGCTCAAGCAACTTTCAGACAGAGCGATAGAACATAACCAAGACTTATATTTGGCTTTCGTGGACCACGATTATATATATGTACATATATTGATAGTTGTTAGTTAGCTAGTTAGTTGTTAGTTATGTATTAGTTAGTTATTTATTAGTTAGTTAGTTTGTTAGTTAGTGGTTAATTAGTTAATTGTTAGTTAGCTAGTTAGTTAGTTAGTTAGTTGTAAATTAGATAATTGTTTGTTAGTTAGTTGTTAGTTAGTTGTTAGTTCGTTAGTTTGTTAGTTATGTAGTTGTTAGTTAGTGAGTTAGTTGTTAAAAAGTTAATTGTTAGTTAGTTAGTTTGTTAATTGTTAGCTAGTTAGTTAGTTAGTTTGTTTGTTAGTTAGTTACCTGTTAGTTAGTTTGTTAGTTATTTAGTTAGTATGTTTGTTAGTTAGTTACGTGTTAGTTAGTTAGTTACTTGTTGGTTATTTAGTTAGTTAGTTAGTTACTTGTTAGTTAGTTAGTTACTTCTTAGTTAGTTAGTTAGTTAGTTATTTAGTTAGTTACTTCGTTAGTTAGTTACCTGTTAGCTATTTAGTTAAGTTAGTTAGTTTGTTAGTTAGTTACCTGTTAGTTAGTTTGTTTGTTTGTTTGTTAGTTATTTAGTTAGTATGTTTGTTAGTTAGTTACTTGTTAGTTAGTTAGTTACGTGCTAGTTATTTAGTTAGTTAGTTAGTTAGTTACTTGTTAGTTAGTTAGTTATTTAGTTAGTTACTTGTTAGTTAGTTACTGTTAGTTAGTTAGTTATTTAGTTAGTTACTTAGTTAGTTAGTTAATTAGTTAGCTACTTGTTAGTTAGTTAGTTAGTTAGTTAGTTATTTAGTTAGTTAGTTTGTTTGTTAGTTAGTTAGTTACTTGTTAGTTAGTTATTCGTCTGATGATCATCACTGCAAACTGGTTTAATTTCCCATCGCCCTTTGCCACAATCGCTCATGACGTCATTTGATCTACTCTTTCATTGTCTAGAACACACAACTGTTCCGACACGAAAACAAATTAACTACTTTCAACCTCGTGTATCTCAAGGCCTCAATCCACTGCTCATGAACGAGACACAATGTACCTTTCAAATCATACTCATATAGTCATTCGAGATGCAGACACGTGATACTTTCTGTGTGTTTACACACTCTAAAGCCCTCGTCACCGCCATAATCATGTCACTCGTAGTCACAGAATATGCCTCACTCTCCTCCATGATCATTTTACATGACCACTAACATGTGAAGGCAAAATCACTGCGAACATGTATAATCACACTTCCACGTGTATATTTATTTATATATATATATATATATATTCACATCTACCATCATTTCATTCCCACTGACCATTCTCCGCATTCCCTGCCATGTGTATTTATTACTCTCAAACGCGTTCTGAAATCTATGGGTGAACATCTCAATTCCGCTCCTGCTGCCACACCTTGCAATATGCACACGTTATGTATGTCATCTTCAGCACGTCACATCCACGATTTCCCACTCTTAAGTCTGTGACATTTAAACTTCTGTATTTAGGAATACAATGGGTGTTCTTTATCTGCATATATTTGAAGGTTCACAGCAATAGGTGCTCCGCCGTTGGACTGTCGAGTAGGTGCATATCTCTTGAACTAATTTCTAAACATGATACTAGCTTCCAAACATAACACTAGCTTCTAAACATGACACTAGCTTCTAAACATGACACTAGCATTCTCTAATCTGTTTTTATCCAATGAAATGCACGGAATTAAACAAAAACATCAGATTCCTAGTTTATGTTAACTTCCTGCTGACATGTCTTATTGAATGGACCAAGTTACGGTTCTGTTATATTTAGAATTGTTCATTTCAAACCAATTTGACTGTGCAGTGTCGATCCGAAAAGAGATTTATTGTAAAACTGAAGAGAAGTTTTACACAGAAGAACAGGAGGTAAACATAAACATACAGGGAGAGAAACTACAACAAGTAAAACAGTATCAATATCTTGGACACATAGTCACAAATGATGGCAGATGTGAAACAGAAGTTAAAAGGAGAATAGGAATGGCTAAAAGTACCTTCAATGACATGAGGAAATTATTAATATCTAAACAAATTACAAACAAGTTAAAAATGAGAATTATGAAATGCTACATCTATTCCATATTAATGTATGGCTCAGAAACATGGACACTAAATAAACAATTAGAAGACAAAATTGATGCCTTTGAGATGTGGGTATATAGAAGAATAGGGAGAACATCATGGAAAGAGAAGAAAACAAATAAAGAGGTGCTAAAGACACTTAATATGAAGAAAGAACTATTAAGAGAAATAAAGATCAGGCAAATAAAATACTTTGGACACATTAAAAGACATGACACCCTATTGAAGACCTTACTTGAGGGTAAAGTCAAAGGGAAGCGAGCAAGAGGTAGGCAGAGATACAAGTGGGAGAGTAACATTACACGATGGACAGGTTACAGTCTAGCAGAGTGCACCACCAAGACAAGAGACAGGAGATGTTGGAGATACGTTGCAGCCAACCTTCGTTGCGGAGACGGCACTTGATGATGATGATGAAGAGAAGTGATTGTACGACACATGAAAGTGTGAGATGATATCTGAGCTGAACACATTTGGCGAGTATAAATATTTGCAATATTAAAACATACACCGTGTAGAACAATGACTCATGAATTTGCTATTATTGATTACTTTTAAACACAATTTCAGCTGCCTGTGTAAGTCCCTGGTTCGGGCCTTTTTGCAAGCTCAAATGTCATTGTACAGAATATGCACTATGTCTCGGTAAAGAAGAGTGTCCAGACAGAAAATGCTATGCTGGTTACTTTGGTCCATCGTGTCAGTATGGTCAGTGTTGGTTAACCTAATCATTGTAGTATTGTATCAACTAAGCGTTTATTTTTACTGATATGGGAATGCACGTTTATAGGTATGTGCAATGACAAACATCTCCATCAAGACAATCATTATGTTAAAGATTTCTAAATAGACATCGTGTCTCAAGGATCAGAAGAACATTGCACTTAAGTAGTTTTTCTTTCGGTATGTATTTGTTGACTCAGATCTCACTAGTATGAACTACATCACGCGTACTTCTTCAGTACACAAACTGTTTACTCGTACACAGACAGCGGTCCCTTAAACTACATCACAAGTACCTCTGCATAATAGTTATGTTCACGTTGATCTCAAGTAGCGGTCATTTAATCTATTTGTTAGCTGAAACCCGTTGTTGCCTTTCGGCGTCAGGAGTAGAATAGTTTTCTGAAGACGTCCTTCTTGTGTGCTGAGTACATTGTGGAATTTGTTGCCTCTTAATATTTCAGTGTTCCATGGTTTTCGTGGTTGAAATCTATGTCTGCGTGCGCTTTATCTGTGTAGCATAGCTTGTTGTGGTATTGTGTCTGATGGTTGTCTACTAATGTTTGCAAACCATTTGATCTGTTGTCTCTTGATGTGTTCTAAGATTGGAGTCGTGATGATTTTTCGTCAGAATTCGTCATTCCTGACCCTGTCTCTTAGCGGTCATTTAATCTATATCAAAATTACTTTTCCAGGATAGTTTTGTTCCCATTTATCTCATGCAGTGGCCGCTTATCTTGATATGTCTGACTTTTCCTACATTAGTTAAGTCTTCGTAAAGAGACAATGACACGTAGAAAACGTAACGATATGTGAGATTATCATGTATTAATGTTGTAGAGAATAACTTGGCAAATATTGCACGTGAAATCACGCTATGTTGCCAAAAATCAATATAAGGTAACTGTGTGTAACGTAACAACAAGTGTACTTAGTTAAAACACAGGGTTTTTTTAATGGTCAATTAAGATACGACGGACTATCACTAAAGCTAGGGGGTTGTAATGAGCAAACAAAAACAAACATACACATTACAATACACTAAACATTTTCAACGTTTCAACTAAAAGGTCTTTATCAAGATACGCACAAAACATTAATAAAGATGCCGAATGGAAATTATCACAACACACACAAACGTATCCAACAGAAATTTGGATGTGAGATGTCGGAAGAACAGGAAGAACATAAAAAACGTAAATATAGGTGAAAATGAAACAAACAAAAATAAGACGTAAATGATGGAACAAAATAAAGAAAGAAAGAGACCACACCAAACCTAGTACTAGACAAAAGAGCGATGGAAATTGAGTCCAAAAGTCTTAAGGTTACCCAATTCAAAAATAAACGATTTGCTGCGATGACCTCCATGGTGCTTTTTATATCCAGGTCACTGTCATCAGATCCTTCACCACCGATGATAGATCAAGGTACGATCTAGAAAATAGTCTTATTTTAAATTGGGTACCCTCATCCCTGTAGGAATCAATTTCGATCACTCGTTTATCTAGTACTAGATTGGTGTGGTATTTGTCTGCATTCATTTTGTTACATTATTTACGTCATTTGTTTTTGTTTCGTTTCCACCTATTTTTTCGTGTTTATGTACTTCCAGTCCTTCCAGCATCGTACTTCCATATTTTAGTTGGACATGTATTTATGAGTTGTGATAATTTCCATTCGTCGTCTTGTGATGTGTTGTACGTATCTTGATGACACCTTTTGGTTGAAGCGTTGAAAATGTTTTGTGCATTGTAATTGTTTTTTTTTTATTTGCTCATTGCAACTCTCTAGTTTTAGTGATGGTCCGTCGTGTCTTAGTGCAACATTTATTTTTTTTTTAAACATGTGCGTTTTACGTAAGTACATATGTTGGCAACAATCGACTCTTTATGTGATGTTTCACAATGCCTGCCCATGTCACCATGTCGTTGCATATATATATATATATATATATATATATATATATATATATATATATATATATATATATATATATATATATATATATATATATATTAATCAATCAATTAACCCATAACCCTTCAGGGTCGTAGGGGTACCACATTGGATGCTTCAGCACACATAGTCCTCCAGCGAATTCTATCCTCGGCGATGCGGATGAGTGTGGAAATATATAGCCCTGTCCATTCCTTGATGTTGTCTGTCCATGTCTTTATTTGTCTTCCTCTGCTTCTTCCACCCTCGACAGTTCCCTGCAGTATTGTTTTTGACAAGGAATCGTGCATGCATACATGCCCGAACCATGCTAGTTTTCGTCGTTTCACTATTGAAAGCAATGGCTCCTGGACACCTGCACACATCTCTACTTTATTTCTTACGTAGACATTGGTCTTATGTTCCCTATAGGAAATTCGTAGAATTCTTCTGTAGCATTTATACTCGAAAGCATGTAATCTTCTCTCCATGTCCGCAGTGAGTGTCCAACTCTCACAACCATACAACACAACAGAAAGCACCAGCGACCTATACAGTTTGATTTTCACTTCATCACTATATATATATATATATATATATATATATATATATATATATATATATATATATATATATATATATATATATATATATATATATATATATATATATATAAACATGTACACAACTATATATATATATATGATTCTACTTTCAGCATTTAACCTGTAGTTCTCACAACATAATTTTACTGTGACTTTCATTCGTTCTGGACATGTATTATACAACAAAAGGTCAATGATGCTAACGAAAAAAATAAACAAATAAAGTTGCTTTATAAGGATAATTTCCAATGACCCAATATGACTGCATCTCCAGTAAACTCCGTTTTGTCATCGCGCATAGTCCTTCTAGCGTAAGACTTTGGAATTTCCTCGTTATTGCAATTCATCAGTTTGTGTATATGTTTTGTGGGACCACAAAAGAAAATCATGGGAAAAGTCAAATACAAGGTGTCAGAAGGATGATTTCTAAGTTATCGCACGTGTAATATAATGAATTTGGACTCAGCTATATAAATGACAAAAAATAGATACTCCGATAAGTGCAACTAAAAAGGAGTGATGGCTGAATTACGTGATCCGTGTTTTCCAGTATTTTCTGATGATTAGTAGCTTTGATATAACCAACTTGGACTAACGTTGAAAGACCATGCCCAACTCGCCCTAGGTGCTACATTTCACATAACCTAGCAACAATACACCCGAATAAATAGTCACAAAATACAATAGGTTGTATTATTTCTAAAACTAAGCAGCTCACAGCAAACCACATTTTCTTTAGATTCCGCACAGGACACTGCAGACTAAAAGCACATCTCTATAAAATGAAGGCAGCCCAAATTGACTAATGACCATGTCAAATGATCCCCAGACTCCAGAACTCATTCTGCAGGCATGCCTACTCTTCGATGACGTGAGAACAAATCTTGGGAGGCCCCAAGAAACAGATCTGAAAATAAAACTGTTTGGAAACCGAGAGGACCTCCTGCTGACGACTGAATTCATGGAGGCGTCCTCTCCCCATATAGACGTGGGCATAGGAAACGGATCGCAGAATCAGACGAAGAAGAATAAATGCCTTTTACTCAGTTAAACGAACACTGTGTGGTTATAAAATGTGTATGTGTTGCTTCTTCAATGACTCATTCACAGTAAATAAATTGATTTGACAAGTGGCGCTAGCTGTCATGATCTTTTCATAAATCGCATATCTTCTGTGTTGTTCATACGTTCATCTGGTGACAATTTTTTTTTACGTTCCACACTGACAACTGATTCTGATAATTTCAATATTTCTCTTCTTATATGTTTCTCTTCTAGATCTTTCCGGTGGTTACGCAATGTTCAAGTTATTCTTTCCACATCACATGCCGTAACCATGTTCTAATGTTTGCTATAGATTCTCTTGTAACTCCAGTATCTCTGAGAACTTCAACATTAGTTTTCTTTGCAATCAATTAAATTCAAGTACGAGCTAGAGGATAAAATAAATTTTCTTGAGACCAACGGGAATTGAACTAGTCCGTTCTGGCGGCACTAAATCGCCTGGCAACAAGAGTAAACGGGGTTTTCCTTAAATAACTAAAAAAAAAAGATGCGATTTTGTCAAGACATTCAAACTGTGTACTCTAGTCAATTACAACGAACCAATAGAGATAATGACTATTACAACAGCAACGAACATCCCGTACAAATAATGAAGTATCCTCAGTAAACAACACACAATGAACTAATACGGATGTCATATGTTATCCGAATTGGTGCCGTCAGAACGGACTGCAATTCCAGTTGTTGTCAATAATTTTGCAATCAATATAATTGATATAATTCTTTAAAAAAATCATCAATTGCCTACTGGCAATCTTGAGCTCTTGTGTTTGCTGTACATGCTTCTTAACCATAAAGAAATATTGATTCATCACAATATACTAGAACACTAAATCGCGCATGCATGGATACTACCACACGACTTATAATGACTCTTATATCTTCAAATGTTTATTTGTCATGTATACGTGCTCATCCGGCTCTATATCACACAGTTGACACATCTTATGTTAAAACGTATTCAGAGGCAACGCAATAACAGTGATTGCTTACACGAGTAGTATTCATTGTTTTAGAATATTCGATTTGAGGAAGTGACACCACAAAAATGTATTTAGTGATGGTGTTCCTCATTCGCAAGCGGATATGAGCTCGCATGGGAAAAAAAAAAAACAATAACAACAAAATGTGAAAAAGTAGAAAAAACACAACGTTTATACTTCTTTAATTTCGTTTAGTTCATAGATGCCTGATAAGCTAGACTCGTGACGGGAACGTTATTTTCCAGTGCTTGCACGAGTGCAGATGGTTTCGAGTAGGCGAGTTTTCGGATTTGTCCTTCTGCTTCTGTCACCTGTAAATTGCTCACAGTATTATATCTTGTTCAAATTTAGTGATGCCAGGAGCTAGGATCGATGCTGTCTTCTTGAAAGAGATCTTTAGGTGATTATTGAAGCGCCTTTTATGCATTCCTCTTGACGTTCTCAATCGCACAGCTCTCCATATAATACTTTCTTTGAAAGGTTGACATACGGGCAATGCGGACAGTCCGACGGAGTTGGGACCTAGTCAACAAGACATGGATAATTTGCATACGGGATTTGTGAAGAATTTCCTTGTCTGATAGTCGATCATGCCAACGTACTCCCATGAGATTATTTAGGCCCCGAAGTTGGACAGAATGTGACAATCTTCATAGCCAATTAAGTTATCGAGCGTATCTCGCATAGACAGTCCTGGAGGGCATAGCGTAAATCAGTTTTTGTAAAACCACTCCGCCGTAGACGTCCAACTTAATTGTCAAACTGAGACCACGCTTGATCCAGACGTTGGTACGAAGGCCCCAGAATGCCGCACTGACCCGAGGAATACTCAAGGCAACATCATCGTCAAAGGTCTCAGTTTGTGGTATGGCCGTGTCGAGATATAAAATCGTATTAACATTATTTAGTTTTTGTCCTTTTACTGTAATTACTGGTTCTAACTAATTTATGAAATGTCACTAAATGATATTAATAAAACTGTTTCAGTTGACCTGCTAAGTATGACCAATAATCCAGCAACTCCATCCTTTGTACTTGACCGTAACGATTATACCTGCAACAGGGAACCCAATGACATTACACTTGACATCACACTAACAAGAGCTTCAGCTTTCTCATGGTTCAGGATTGTTGTCAATGATATGAGTAAGTTGTTTATATTTGTTGGTTTTTATTACGTAGGTACATAACAGTTGATTGTAATGATGTTTATTACGTAGGTACCTGACATTTGATTGCGATGACAATAATGGTGACAGACTATATCATTTCTGACGAACACACTAATAGTTACTGTCCAGCTGTACAACTGATGCGACCTAGATTCGAATATTGTATCAACGTATTGAGTGAGGAAAAGGGGGGAGGGAATTATGATGTATGTTCAATCTCCTAAGGGATGGATTTCAGTGTGCTATTATGTCAGGATTCTAGAGCGAAAGTTTGCCAATATTTCAATATGCCTGGATTTCATGTCTCCAGTGCGCAAGTTTGCCAAGATTTTAGTATGCCAGCATTCCATGTTTTCAGTGCGCAGGTTTGCCAAGATTTCATTATGCCAGGATTCCAGTGTACCATGATTCGTGTGTGCCAGGATTCCAGTGCGCCAGGATTCCAATATGTCAGGATTCTTGTATGTCAGGATTCCAGTGTGTCGGGATTTCAGTGCGTCATGATTCCAGTGCCCGTTTACCAGGATTCCAGTATGCCAAGATTCCAGCCTGCCAGAATTTTAGTGCGCCAATATGTCATGATTCCAGAGTGTAAGTTTGCCAGGATTGTAGTGCTCCAGTATGTCAGGACTCCGATGCGCCAGATAATGTTAGGATTCCATTACGTCAGAGAATACTAAGATTCCAGTGCGTCAGTATGCCAGGTTTACCAAGTCATGCCACAAACACAATATATTCATCATGTTGATATTTCTGTCATTCTTGTTGACCCACCAACGGTTATGACACATCTAGCATTTCTCGTCACATTAGAGTTTCCCACAAATGAGTAATGGCAGATGGTCGACATCTCTGTGCCACTAGTACAGATTATTTGATAGAAGACACAAGAAATTGAGAAACAATATGTAATAATATACTGTGTTAACATGTGACAGATTCTCTGCCTACATCCCTCCAACATTCCTTTGTTGCCGTCTATGGCATGCATGGAAAGAAGACAGTCTCCATAATCGTGTATAATCGAGCGAACATAGAAGCAATATGGTTATTTAGTATGCAATGAGAGTAGAAGGTGAACTGTGTTTAAGAGAGTGAGTCACTGTTTTCGTATGCGAGGTCCACGATGACCATACAGATCAATTGTGATGATGATGAAAATAATGATATATGCAGTGTACCGGTTGTGGCTAGTGAGCCGTATGAGTGAATAAAGTTGTCTACCGCGCTTTGAGCATGCGTGGGAATAGTACGCTGGTCATCAATACGTTATCGCCTTTACTATGGCATGCTTTTGATGCGCAGTATACTATATGATGTTCTTTGCTGCTGCTGCAACGTTTTAGACTCTGCGACTTAAAGTAAATAAGGAAGTTGAGTTTTTGATATCGCTGGTTTGTGTTTATATTGTGGAAGATTTGCTGTAGTCATTGAGCTACTATATGTTCTTGCTAAAACCATGTACCAGTGGCAAGATAGATCAAAACGACTGAGGTTGTGCCAGAATACATAGGCTGATCATATTGTTCTTCGCCTCGCACGAAGCTCTTTTCGTTGCACATTTTCTGGAGGTCTACATGAACCACTCATTCAGCATATACTAATGTTATTTTCTAGATGTCTTTTATACTCCCTTCTTGCTTCAATGACATCACGTATCAGAGAACATATGATGCGGTAGCGCAATTTTGGTAGTTTCGTCAATCCACATTCTTCTTAGTATCCTTCTGTATCTAGCTGTTCCCATTTTCATGTTGTATGATCTTGCATTGTACAATATGAGTTCATTCTCATTACGTGGACGGACAATTTCTTTCTCTGTTTTTCAATATATTTGACCACTGATGTGTTTACAACAGTTCTTGTAATCTCCTCATTTCTCAAATGATCTTTTACTGTTCTGTTTGCTGCTTTTCTTACACATCTCATTTCAAAAGTAGTACGCTTTCGCTCGTGTTCTTTAATTAGTGTCCACATATGTCATTGACATGTTTCAATATAGAGTTTACAAATATGATGAATACACAGATTCAACGTTTCGACCACTAGATCTTTCTCAATGACAAACACAAGGAATGGAATTAGAAGGGATGCACTAAATGCATTGGAGGAAAGTATATAGTCATGCATATTCCCATTGGAGAAATGAAACTAAAGTAGAATACAACATAAATATAAAGTACATGTTGAGATAAGGTAAAAAAGTTAATGCACATGTGCATACATGTCAGATAAGTACCATTAACAAGCCGAAACAAATTTAATGTTTTATTCCTATTTCCCATACCTGGCTCTACATGTGCTTTCAACTAGAACTACCTGCACATAAAATACGTTATTATTATTATTTTAGTGATGCTATCTGTAGATACTGCCTTTGTATTGTTTTTAACTGCTTCTCTATCATGTTTTCGTGGCTACTAAATGTATGCAATAATAACAATGTTCAAGTATTGAGTCATGTAACTGTAATCGTTCACACAGAAAGGTGAAGAGTTTCTTACATCGAAGTTTGTTACAAAATACCTTCACTTCTTCCTTCCTTTTATTTAAGAAAAAACGCACGTGCGTTTACTTTTTGCTATCACTATAGTTAGTTTGTTCCTTTCGTTCCGCAAGCGACACATAGGGCATAGGTTTTTGTTCTCCATATGATGCTCGCTGCTGCCTGCAGCTTTAGTTCCTGGATGGACTTACAGCCTATTAATTCCCCTTCTTTAAGAATTCCCCTTCTCTAAAAATCGACTTTTTAAGGGTTGTTTTAGGTCTTCCTCTTTTTCTTTTACCCTTAGGTGACCACATACGGGCTTGTTGGTTTATTCTGTTTACATCTAGTTGTAAAACGTGAAAAAGGCATTTTCATATTCGTTTTCTTATGATGTTTGAAACATACCCTTGGTGTGTTTTGTCTCTTAGATCATTATTTCTGACGAAGTCGCTCCAATTTATGTTCATCAGTTTGCAAAGACATTTCTTTTCGAAGCTGTTTAGTTTGTTGTCTGCTGTTTGAGGTAATTTGCGAGCTTTCACTACCATACGTTAGCACTGAGACAATTCATGAGTTAAATTGCTTTAGTTTGGTGTTTGTCCCTAGATCTAATGATTTCCAGAAATTAGTTAATTTAGCAAATGTGCTAGCTGCCACTGCTATACGTATGTTTATTTCTTTCATTGAGTCTTGTCAACAAACATTCGGCTGCCCATGTAGTTAAAGCTAAAGACTTTTTCTAGTATTTGGTTATTTAAGAAGATTTGTTGATTTTTTTAAGAAGATCTGTTGATTTGTTGAACTGTAGTTGAACTGTAAAGTTTCATATTTGATTTGGGCGTGTTGATCTGAAAACCAATTTGCTCTGCGAGTGTGTATATTTTTTTGGTTATATCTTGTGTCTGTTAATGAGAAGAGTTTAATAATTCGATGTCATCTGCAAATGTAAGGTCAGTTAAACTGCTGTTTTTGAGCCATTGTATACCCGCTTTTTAATCTTGCATGGTTTTACGCATTATCCAGTCGATGGCTGTTCCAAATAGCATTGGTGATAATACGCAGTCCTGTTTAACTCCTCTTTTGACATTGAACCATTCTGAGTTTCCTGCTTCTGTTCTTACGCAACAGGTTGCTTCATGGTAAAGAGCTTTTATGATGTTTATATATTTTAACTGAAATCTATAGATTTTAAAGATCCCCAATAGTGCCGGACTTTGTATAATGTCGAATGCCCTTTGAAAGTCTATAAAGTTAATTATCAAGGGGCTTTGAAACTCAATTGAATTTTCTATAATAATTATAAGAGTGAAAATGTGATCTACACACGGATGGTTAGGTCTAAAGCCGGCCAGTTCTTCTCTAAAACTTTGATCAACAGCAATTTTCATTCTTTCCATTAAGATGCTACAAAACAGTTTTCCTGGGGCTGATAATAAAGTAACTCCACGCCAGTTCTTGCAATCTGACAGGTCGCCTTATTTGGTAGTTTGAAGATTACACCATCATTCCAGTCTTTTGAAGGGGGTTCTGCCTACCATACAACATTCATTATTGCAAGTATGTGGCCCAAGAAGTTGTTGTCTACTGCCTTTAGCATTTCACCAGAGATTTCATCACTTCCACAGGCTCTGTTACTTTCAATCTCTTGTTGGCTTGTTTCGTTTCAATTAATTAAATGTTGTCACATGATGCATTTAATGAAGCATGATTTCATCTATTTCAAAATTTGGTGCTATTGTTGGGGGTGGTCTATTTAGTTGTTCTTTAAAATGTTCTGCCCATCTATCAGTTTGTGCTTGTTGAGAGAGTATAATTGCATGGTTTTATTTTTTCACCAGAACGTGTGTAGTTGGAGGGTGGTTCATGAGTGGTTTAATATGCAACAATGTTTTACTGTTTCCAGTGTTAGATGCTATTTCTGCTTCTGAAGATAACTTTTGTATGAGATCACGTATGTGCTTGCGTGCGCTTGTTTTTACTTCTTTATCTAACTCAGCGTATACTTGTTCTGATATTTCGTTTCTAGATGATAGCATTTTGAGACTGGCTAATTTTCTCTCTTGAATTTTGTGTCATGTTTCGTCGCTTAGCCAACTCTTTTTACCTTTCCTTGAGTACCCCAATGTTTGAACTGTTGCCTTTTAAAATGTGTTTTTAAAGATGTTCCAGTCTTTATCTGTGTTTGCAGGTTCTGGTGTTTCATCATTAGGTATGATGGCGTAATTATTTTGGATGGCGGTGTTATAGTTTATTTGATGTTAACTCTGTAATAGGCGGTGTGAGTCTATTTTCGATGTTATTGCAGGGGTTCGTGTTGTTTTAAGTGTTATTCTTATTTCGGCTATGCATAGATTATGGTCGCTGCCAATATCTGCACCTCTGTAGGCTCTTGCGTCTAAAACAGCTGAACGAAACTTTGAATTTATACAAAAGTGGTCGATCTGGTTTTTCGTGCATTTATCAGATGAATTCCATCTAATTTTATGAATATTTCTATGAGGAAAAAAGGTGTTAGTTATCACCAAGCTATATATTGCAACATTATATCAATTGTATGTAACTTTGAGCAATCATAATAAAAGGGTCACTTTCAAATCTCAATTTAATTATTGTTTGCACTTTTATTAGTGTAATATTATCTTTCAATAACGTATTTTTCCGTGAAATAGTTTCAGAGTGGGTTTTGTGATAAATGTCGCATGTCCTTTCTATTGTCATGCAAATTTTATGGTGAGTTTTTAAATGTACGCTTCCAAAGAAAACAATGAATTCAGTCATGAACATGAACCAAATTATTCTGGAACTCCTGGTATGAGGCAACACGCTCTTACCTCTCTGCAATGCGTCACGTGTAATAATATGTATTGCTTGAAACATGGTATCAATTTGCATAAAAAGCACCTACTGTGAAATATGAGTTTACGTTACATATATAATACCTCTTTATTATTTCACTTTTTATATATTATAGAATACCTTATTGTTTCACTTTACGTATATAAGACAACTTGATTGTATTACTTTACATATAGAATATGTTTTGACTGTTTCACTTTACATATATAATACGTCATGATTGCTTCACTTTACATATAAAATGCCTCTTAACTGTTTCACTTTACATATAAAAATCTCTTGAATGCTTCACTTTACATATATAGTGCCTCTTGATTGTTCCACTTTACATGTATAATACCACTTGAGTGGTTTCACTTTACATATATAATACCACTTGAGTGGTTTCACTTTACATATATAATACCACTTGAGTGGTTTCACTTTACATATATAATACCACTTGAGTGGTTTCACTTTACATATATAATACCACTTGAGTGGTTTCATTTTACATATATAATACCACTTGAGTGGTTTCACTTTACATATATAATACCACTTGATTGGTTTCATTTTACATATATAATACCTCTTGATTGTTTAACTTTACATGGAAATCGATTCTGATTTAATAACCAATCTCCTAATGACAAGGTGTTGTATCTATTGGAATGTTATATTTAGGTGACATACAGGTATAGCTGTTTTTGTTGTCAATATACATGCTTGATTGAGCTTAGAACTTTACTATCAAAGTTGAAATTCTCTAGCATGTTGGATTTTGACGTTTAGTGTTTCGATTCTCCTAGCATGCGTGTACCTTCGTTATGGGATATTGTCGAAACCTTGTCGAAAGCATGTGCATGTTATGTACAACAGAACATTGGTTGATCCATTCCAACTTGTAACGTCTTCTCTATTATCGTTCTCAAAATATAACTGAAGTAGTTATAGCACGGTTCACCGGCATCACTTCAAAATGATGTATCTAAAAAAAAATATGTACATTATTTTTGCAAATGTGTGTGTGAATTTTTAATGTTATATGCAATATGAATTCAAAGCTTTATTAAAATCCAGTCATTCAATTCAATTTCCGTATGTGTGTGATATATATCAAATGTATACTTGAAAACTCACATATCACACACCTTTTTTAAAAATGTTTACAGTCAATTACAAGACATCAGTTATACATGATTGATTTATCGTATAATTGGCAAGATGTTAAACATTAAATTGCCGTATTTTGTACTTTTGAACACAGGAAAGACGTTGTTTACGGTTGTGTATTATGTTATGTCAAGAAGTGGTTCAATTTTTCAAGTTAGCCGGTAATTAGCATGCAGATACAGATCATATCATTACATTCGTTATCATTACATTCGTTAATAATCACTGGACATTATACACACATATAAAGTGTACATTAATTATGTCATAATACTTGAGTCAATTAATCAGCTAATTACTAAGGTTGGAAATAAAACTAGCCAAACGTGGTATACCACATTTGTTTTCCACTAATTCACACTGGATTTGACATTTCTTATTTTATACGAACGTATACTATATGTTATGTATTATTATAACTTTTTATGTATTATTATTTTATTTTCCAGATCATTTGGAGAATTTTACACTCAGTGTCAATCATAAGACTGAGGCATGTTTTCATCAACGTAATTTTGTTCTTGGCCTGGATACAATCGATGTTGCATGCTATACTTTGGAAAAACTAAAAGTTCTCACTATTGAAGGATTGATAGTTTCTAGCATCTGTTCTGTATATATAAGCGGAGGTTATATTTGTTCATGTTTTTGATTGTCATGATTTTTTAACTGATATTTTGTACCCTACAGGTAACTTGCTAACATGTGTGATAACTCTTAAATGTATTATACTCTTGGTTACAACTTCTACTAAATATTTACACTCATGACAATAACAGAAGAACCAGTAGAACACCAATTACAGCTGATTATAAACTTTGTTGACTTTCAAAAGCCATTTGATAGTATACATAGACCATAACTCTGGAACATTCTTGAAATATATGGATTCCAATCGAAATATGTGAACTTTATAAAAGCATTTTACGACAACGCACGATGCTGTGTAAGGAAAGAAGCTGACATTTCTGAATGGTTAACATTAAATACAGGAGTGAAGCAAGGATGTGTCATGTCACCGATGTTATTTAGTATTGCAATAATGGATTGGATCACTTGAAATTGCACAGCAGATAAATATCGTAGTATTGAATGGCTGGACAATAAATCGTGAAGATCTCAACATCACCGACGACCTAACGTTACTAAGCTCAATTCACGAAGAAGCACAAGAAAAAATAAATTGTCTTCAATTTTACTCTGCACAACTCGAGCTTGAAATCAACGCATCCAAAACAAAAATATTTGATCTTTCCAACAAGTCAACAGACTTCAAACTAAACAACAACACTCTTGAAAAAATAAACAAATGTACATACCGTGGCAGCAAGATATCAACAACAGGAGATTCAGAACAATAGAAATATTAAACCGTATTGTACTGGCTGCAAACTTATTAGATAAACTATCAAATATCTGGTTGTGACAAAAACACTCTGTCACAGAAGAATTAAGTGGATTGAGAATATCCAAAGGATTAACAATTGCCTTACCGCAACACAAATAATACAAAACGGGGTCACACATGATACTAGAAGAGGAGCATACCCATGTTCCAGAAAAAAATGTGAATAAAGGACAGCAATTATCGATTTCTCATCGATTCGTATACATATGTATTGCTTTACATTGAGAACAATCATGCTTAGTCATGTTAGTGCTGGACATGTGAGAGCAATCATGTATACAGATGCTAGTATAAGGCATGTGAGTACAATCATGTATACATATACTAGTATAAGGCATGTGAGTACAATCATGTATACTGATAGTAGTATAAGGCATGTGAGTACAATCATGTATACATATACTAGTATAAGGCATGTGAGTACAATCATGTATACATATACTAGTATAAGGCATGTGAGTACAATCATGTATACTGATACTAGTATAAGACATGTGAGTACAATCATGTATACTGATACTAGTATAAGGCATGTGAGTACAATCATGTATACTGATACTAGTATAGGGCATGTGAGTACAATCATGTATACATATACTAGTATAAGGCATGTGAGTACAATCATGTATACAGATACTAGTATAAGGCATGTGAGTACAATCATGTATACCTATACTAGTATAAGGCATGTGAGTACAATCATGTATACATATACTAGTATAAGGCATGTGAGTACAATCATGTATACTGATAATAGTATAAGACATGTGAGTACAATCATGTATACTGATACTAGTATAAGGCATGTGAGTACAATCATGTATACAGATACTAGTATAAGGCATGTGAGTACAATCATGTATACAGATACTAGTATAAGGCATGTGAGTACAATCATGTATACAGATACTAGTATAAGGCATGTGAGTACAATCATGTATACTGATACTAGTATAAGGCATGTGAGTACAATCCTGTATACATATACTAGTATAAGGCATGTGAGTACAATCATGTATACTGATAGTAGTATAAGGCATGTGAGTACAATCATTTATACATATACTAGTATAAGGCATGTGAGTACAATCATGTATACATATACTAGTATAAGGCATGTGAGTACAATCATGTATACTGATACTAGTATAAGACATGTGAGTACAATCATGTATACTGATACTAGTATAAGGCATGTGAGTACAATCATGTATACTGATACTAGTATAAGGCATGTGAGTACAATCATGTATACATATATTAGTATAAGGCATGTGAGTACAATCATGTATACAGATACTAGTATAAGGCATGTGAGTACAATCATGTATACTGATACTAGTATAAGGCATGTGAGTACAATCATGTAAAGTTCTCACTATTGAAGGATTGATAGTTTCTAGCATCTGTTCTGTATATATAAGCGGAGGTTATATCTGTTCATGTTTTTTATTGTCATGATTTTTTATTGTCAACTGCTATTTTCTTCCCTACAGGTAACTTGTAGAAGATGTTTATTTCTTGTTCTTATTATCCTTTTTGTTCTACTGCTGTGTTGTGACAGCTTCCATTGTTCTTGCTAACATGTGTGATAACTCTTAAATGTATTATACTCTTGGTTACAACTTCTGGTAAATATTTACACACATGACAATAATAGAAGAACCAGTAGAACACCAATCACAGCTAATTATAAGCTTTGTTGACTTTCAAAAGGCATTTGATATTATACATAGACATTCACTCTGGAACATTCTTGAAATATATGGATTCCAATCGAAATATGTGAACTTTATAAATGCATTTTACGACAACACAAGATGCTGTGTAAGGAAAGAAGCTGACAATTCTGAATGGTTCCCATTAAATACAGAGTGAAGCAAGGATGTGTCATGTCACCGATGTTATTTAGTATTGCAATAATGGATTCGATCACGTGAAATTGCACAGCAGATAAAAATCGTAGTATTGAATGGCTGGACAATAAATCGTGAAGATCTCAACATCACCGACGACCTAACGTTACTAAGCTCAATTCACGAAGAAGCACAAGAAAAAATAAATTGTCTTCAATTTTACGCTGCACAACTTGAGCTTAGAATTAACGTACCCAAAACAAAAATATTTGATCTTTCCAACAAATCAACGGACTTTAAACTAAACGACAACACTCTTGAAAAAAATAAACAAATGTACATACCGTGGCAGCAAGATATCAACAACAGGAGTTTCAGAACAATAGAAATATTGAACCGTATTGTACTGGCTGCAAACTTCTTCAATAAACTATCAAATATCTGGTTGTGACAAAAACACTCTGTCACAGAAGAATTACGTGGATTGAGAATATCCAAAGGATTAACAATTGCCTTACCGCAAAACAAATAATACATGACGGGGCCACACATGAAACTAGAAGAGGAGCATACCCATGTTCCAGAACAAATATGAATAAAGGACATCAATTATCGATTTCTCATCGATTCGTATACATATGTATTGCTTTACATTGAGAACAATCATGCTTAGTCATGTTAGTGCTGGACATGTGAGAGCAATCATGTATACAGATGCTAGTATAAGGCATGTGAGTACAATCCTGTATACATATACTAGTATAAGGCATGTGAGTACAATCATGTATACTGATAGTAGTATAAGGCATGTGAGTACAATCATGTATACATATACTAGTATAAGGCATGTGAGTACAATCATGTATACATATACTAGTATAAGGCATGTGAGTACAATCATGTATACTGATACTAGTATAAGGCAAGTGAGAACAATCTTGCATACATATGTTAGTATTGGGCAGGTGAGAACAATCATGCATACATATGATAGTATAGGGCAGGTGAGAACAATCATGCGTTGTGAAGTTAGTATAAGGCAAGTGAGAACAATCTTGCATACATATGTTAGTATTGGGCAGGTGAGAACAATAATGCATACATATGATAGTATAGGGCAGGTGAGAGCAATCATGCGTAGAGATGTTATTATAGGGCAGGTGAGAATGTTAATTAATCAGATCAGAAGAGCTAATGCAAGATGCAATGTGCAAAATGTCTGTTATGTCATTCTCTAATGCTTTATCTCAACAACAACAAAAACGCTCATGGGTCTGTGAAGATGTATTTCTGAGTACACACGTTCAGCGTGTGCTTAATTTGTCAAAGCTTGCTTCAGACCGTCTATCATAATGAATATGCGTGTATATAAAATCGTGTAAGCACCTATTAGTTGTTGTTACACGATCTTTTATATGTATATCAGTAGTGTTGTACAATCAAGTATCTTTATATCAGTGGTGTTGCACAATCAAGTATATGTATATCAGTCGTGTTGTACAATCAAGTATCGTTATATCAGTGGTGTTGCACAATAAAGTATCTGTATATCAGTCGTGTTGCACAATCAAGTATCTGTATATCAGTGGTGTTGCACAATAACGTATATGTATATCAGTAGTGTTGCACAATCAAGTATCTGTATATCAGTAGTGTTAAACATTCAAGTATCTGTATATCAGTGGTGTTGCACAATAAAGTATTTGTATATCAGTAGTGTTGCACAATCAAGTATATGTATATCAGTGGTGTTGCACAATAAAGTATTTGTATATCAGTGGTGTTGCACAATCAAGTATCTGTATATCAGTAGTGTTGCACAATGAAGTATATGTATATCAGTGGTGTTGCACAATCAAGTATCTGTATATCAGTAGTGTTGCACAATCAAGTATCTGTATATCAGTAGTGTTAAACATTCAAGTATCTGTATATCAGTGGTGTTGCACAATAAAGTATCTGTATATCAGTAGTGTTGCACAATCAAGTATCTGTATATCAGTAGTGTTGCACAATCAAGTATATGTATACCAGTGGTATTGCACAATCAAGTATCTGTATATCAGTAGTGGTAAACATTCAAGTATCTGTATATTAGTGGTGTTGCACAATCAAGTATATGTATATCAGTGGTGTTGCAGAATCAAGTATCTGTGCATCAGTGGTGTTGCACAATCAAGTTTCTGTATATCAGTAGTGTTGCACAATCAAGTATCTGTATATCAGTAGTGTTGCACAATCAAGTATATGTATATCAGTAGTGTTGCACAATCAAGTATATGTATATTAGTGGTGTTGCACAATCAAGTATATGTATATCAGTAGTGTTGCACAATAAAGTATCTGTATATCAGTAGTGTTGCACAATCAAGTATCTGTATATCAGTGGTGTTGCACAATCAAGTATCTGTATATCAGTAGTGTTGCACAATCAAGTATCTGTATATCAGTAGTGTTGCACAATCAAGTATCTGTATATCAGTAGTGTTGCACAATCAAGTATCTGTATATCAGTAGTGTTGCACAATCAAGTATCTGTATATCAGTAGTGTTGCACATTCAAGTATCTGTATATCATTAGTGTTGCACAATCAAGTATCTGTATATCAGTAGTGTTGCACAATCAAGTATCTGTATATCAGTGGTGTTGCACAATCAAGTATCTGTATATCAGTAGTGTTGCACAATCAAGTATCTGTATATCAGTAGTGTTGCACAATCACGTATCAGTATATCAGTAGTGTTGCACAATCAAGTATCTGTATATCAGTGGTGTTGCACAATCAAGTATCAGTATATCAGTAGTGTTGCACAATCAAGTATCTGCATATCAGTGGTGTTGCACAATCAAGTATCTGTATATCAGTAGTGTTGCACAATCACGTATCTGTATATCAGCAGTTTTATACATTGATTTATGTATATATAATTGCTGTATTTCAATACATAATACTATAAAATTTCAGGACGAAACGTTGCTTTAAGACAAATGACATTTCAATCATCTTATCGTGACCGGCGTGACGCAGACAAAGCTGTTGATGGCAACAACAATTATACCTATTCTGACAACACATGCTCACACACTGACTTTGAAGTGAAGCCGTCGTGGTCACTTATCTACGATAGAGAACAGATCATCTTCAAAGTGATGATTTACAGAAGGGACGGTGAGTACCCGTGTGCATCACATTGTGGAGTATGTGAAGTTATAATGTGTTTTTATGTCTGCATGAATAATAAACTGGAAACCCGTATGTCACATACACACACATATTTTTTTCAAGATTAACAAGACAAAAATGTGGATGTTATTAGCGTGTACGCTAGAATGATTGGCTGTTATAAATGATCGTTTAGATAATAGGTAAATGTACGAGCAGTACAGGCGACCACAGATAATGGAAATGTGCGTGCAGTACAGACGACCACAGATTATGGAAATGTACGTGGAGTACAGGCGACCACAGATAATGGAAATGTACGAGCAGTACAGGCGACCACAGATAATGGAAATGTACGAGCAGTACAGGCGACCACAGATAATGGAAATGTGCGTGCAGTACAGGCGACCACAGATAATGGAAATGTACGAGCAGTACAGGCGACCACAGATAATGGAAATACATCACCAAATACTTACACGATGAGTTTTTAATTTCTTTTCTTCTCTCATTCATTGGTTACGGCATAGACTAAGATTGATCCCATCATCACTGTGCCTTTGTGGGCAGGCAGCACATACATCTGAACATATCCTGCAAGATTGCAATATACTAAACCAGTTAAGGAAAAACACAGGCCAACAGAGATGGATATCCACAGAAAGATGTATGGGAGCAATGAGGAGCTTTCAAATTCAGCAGCATTTATTAAGAAAACAGGACTTGCTGTGTTGACATGTCAAATTCCGAACGAGAAGAAGAAGAAGAAGAAGAAGAAGAAGATTGGTTACGGTGAAACGATGAATATGGCGTAATATCTTAAGCATCTGAGCAGGAAGGTGTTGTCTGAACGAAGAGCAAATTTGCTTCAATAATTGAGTAAGCTAGATGACACACAAACACACATCATGCGTGTTGTCTCAGAGGCATTTATACGATTTATTGATATATAGGTGCATGTTCCTTCTCCGAAGTATTCTAGGGCAACACTATTTTAATTTAACCGTATTCTAATGCAAAATTAGTCTAGAACAGAAGTTCCCAAACTTTTTAAATTCAAGACGCCCTTAACGTTCAGATTATTTTTCTGAGGCGCCCTTATTATGAAGCAAAACTAGAGACCTGGTAATGTTAAATCTAAATCTTAAATTTAAATACATTCTATGCTATGATCTCTAAATTGAATCTTTTTTTAAATTTTTATAAGACTTTAATTTTATTTAAATACTTTGTGAATAGTTGTTGGTAATTTGTTTTTTCAATTTTCTTTTTCGTTTTGGCGAGGCTGCCGTGGCGCCCCCAGACGCGGCGACGGACACTTAGGGAACTGCTGGTCTAGTACAACAGTATTCTTATTCCTCTTCGAAGTTCTTCGATCAGATATCAAGCTAAAGAGACAATAGTGTCAGAGAACTGTGTAATTATATGTAGGTCATCCATGGAACCCCTCAAATTTAGAAGTATTACCGTCTCAGTAAGTTATATGTATCCTTCTCTTCTTGTATAGCTGCTATGAAGTATGTGTTCTGATGTCTCTGGGCTCAGTCCACAGTTGCACACGTCTGTCACTTGCAAATTGTCAACTTTCTGAACATCTGGCTTCTCAAAAAGTGTAAGTGTATGCCAAGGCATCCAATGAAGGAAAGATTCCAATATCTAGCAATGGGGAGATTGAAAAGAAGCAATTTACAGACCTCCCTGAAGTTGCTTAAGAACTGTACCAGAACAAACCCCTTGGAGTGAAAGGCAAGGAATTTCCATACTAGCTTAATTCACAAAACACAACTGAAGGCGGATAGGTCGGTTCATTGACACTAATAAAATTGCGATACAGCGCATTGCCATTATCTTTACTAAATTATGCCGAAGACCTTATAGAACCATTTCTCTGCTGCAAGAGAGATGCCGATGGAGTTTGAGCATGAACAATGAAGAAGAACAGACGTATCCACTTGCGGAAAGATGACCAGACTGGACACTCTGTTATTTCTAAAAGTATCACATACAATATCAAGATATATTTACGGGGAACTTCTAAACAGAATAGGGCATTTGTTATAATCACTGGTAAAGTACATATCACACATAACGCGACAGTTCGAGCAAAGTACCGTTATCACAAGCATACCATAAAAGACATTCCGAGTAAAGAAGGAAACTGTTCAAGAACATAACGGAGCCAAGAGCTAAGAACTGTTGGTTCTTTGAAAAAAACTGTGTATAAATGGTGGCCACGTAAATTAAATATATCTGGAAGGAAGGAGATAGAACATAGGACACATAAATTTGACAAAACACACAACAACAAGAAAATAACAGTAAATAACGTAGTACATACAAGTAGGTATGGCGAACGTTAACCACAAAACTATAAATTTTAAATAATCGATTGACACAAAGGTTATCACAGGTTATCTTTAACATATTCACCCGAGAATCATTATGTATGTATGTCTTCGTCACAAACAGTCATACGACCGGGACTACCACAAAGGTCACATCTGTTCCCAGTATTATTTAATGTGTATGCAGTTCAAATTACGAGCTGTCAGATTACAGGGCCGGCGAGAACTTTATCCTATGCTGATGACATCTTTTTATATAGTCAGTGCAGAGATAGATAATTTAGCGCCAGGAATTTGCAGATGGGGCTTATTCGTATAGAGGAGTGGTACAGTAATTCTGTAGCTGTTGTTAAATCCATCAAAAGCATTGGTAACATTGTTTTAACTAAATAATCACATAGTAAACACACTAACACGATCGGCTACTTTGAGAGGGGATGTCCTCGAGAGAACCTGCACAACGAAGTACATGCTGGTTATGTTGGACCGAAGTCTGAGTTTCAAAGATAATGTTGACCACATCAATGTAAAGGTTTCTAAAGGTCTTGTCGCGATGACAATTATGGCTGCTGAAAAGTGTGAACAGAGGATGTTATTTATTCTGTATCAGCGATTGGTTGTGGCAGAGGTAGAGTACTCACTTGTTATTCTGACACTTACTCAGGCTTAAACAGAAAGATTATATAATCCAGAATGAAGAACTGGGAATCAGCTTGGGGCGTACGAAAGATACCTCTGCACGTACTATGCGTTATATGCATGATTACTCAACTGTAGAGCAAAAAATACAAATGTGCAGGGCGAAGGGCTTCCTTTAAATCACCGCTGATACTGATCAGCTTCTACACTTTTCTTGAATTTTCAATGTGAAAGGCAGAAGAATTAAGAGAGGAAAGTATTGGATGGAGTGCCAAAGTGATATTATAGAGTGTGTTATTGGAGGCTGTGCTACCTTGTGCGGAATGGACTCGAGAGCTATTAGATTGTAATGCAGTCTTCAAAGTAATAATAACACTCAATAGAGAATGGAGGGATTGGTGTCCAAGTGTGGTGGAATCGGGGGTACTCGCTCTGATCGGTGAGAATTATAGTGACGAATACGGTTACATATATAGATGGGTCGGTTGAGAGACACATCAGTAGTGGCCTTGGCCTTCACTGCTCAAAGGTGGGGAGAGAATATCAGAGAGGAAAGTGGTGCATTCGCTCAGACGACAAGCAGCAGGACAATGCAGATTTTGGTGGTAACCAAAGCTATGAAATTGGTGTGCTCTGAAACTGTCAGCGAGTGTGCATGTATACTCAGTGACTCGATGAGCATGATTATGAAAGTCCAGGCGTGCTACGTTCTGGAACAACGGATGGATGCAGTGAAAAAATGCATGTGTACGTAGAGTGACTTTTATTTTTGTGCCGGGACATGCAGGAGTCAGGGGTAATGAGAGAGCAGATAGGGCTTCCCCACAAGGCTGTTGGTAGAGCGATGGATCGGGCAGATAGTTTTACTGCCCTACGGGAAAATGCACGATCAAATAACTATACAGGAGACGATGACTCTTGTTCCATGACTAGAATAAATGAGTTTGGTTTGAAATATGGTGTCGCTAGAACGGCGTTGTTTCTTTGGCTAGAAAGAATGATGGTCACTCCACGGCGTACTGGGACCTTCAGTCAACGTGTAATGACGGATACACTCAAGGAGAGATCGAAGGACCAATGGACTTGTCCGACGCGCTGTGACGATGATCCAACTAACTAACTAACTAACTAACTAACTAACTAACTAACTAACTAACTAACTAACTAACTATCTAACTTACTAACTGACTGACTGCCTGACTGACTGGCTGACTGACTGACTGACTAACTAACTAACTAACTGACTGAGTAACAGACGGACTAACTAACTAACTAACTGACTGACGGACTGACTGACTACCTAACTAACTAACTAACTAAATAAATAATATATATGTGGCAGTCTCCTGGATATACACGAAGGTCATGATGTTATATTTCTTGAAATGGCCCAAATCATTAGTTTCTAACTCATGTATGATATTGCGCAGGTAGATGACAACATCTTCGAGTCTAATATCACTCTACCGTATGTACGATATGATATCATGCTGGGAAATTATTTCGCAGATGACATTTCAAGAAGTACATGAAACCATCTCTTTACTAGTTAGAGTACATTCAGAGAATGTGGCTAAACGTGTATGTGCAAGTCAGACAGAGTTGTAACATCTATAGAATTTAAGACATTCAGTTTGATATGAATGTGCACCAGATACCCATAATATATTTACCATGTATGTAAGTAGCCATAAGGGCGGGGGACACACACTCATTTACAGGAAAAAGAAATATGAGAGATTTCCAGAAACTCATTATTTTAACTGTTTGGTTTCAACAGAAACCCATTTCACCAGTTTGGTTTCATAGAAACACATTATTGATGTTTGGTTTCAGATTTTGCTAACGGGTTGGATTCATTTACTCTAAAGACATACGACGAAAACCACGAAATTGTAGAAAATTACACTGATAAAATTGGTTTTGCGGATATTTACGAAGTAGATTTAGAGTCCAGAAAACCTATTACTTCACTTCAAGTATTTGCATCAGATCAAAGTGAAATGAAAACTCAGATGTTATCAATATGTGAATTCGAATCATATGGAGGTAAGATTTGTAAACCATTTTTTTCCATGTTGTATTTGTTATTCAGATAGACAATAACATTTCCAGATAAACTACATTATAAAATGATTCTAAAAACTATATTGTTTGAAATAACTTGCATTTATATTATCTACTTTAAATTATCACTTTATATAGTACACGTCGTGGCGACTACACTTCTTCTTTCGTTCACTTGAAACATGTCTATATCTGTAATTCTGTCTCCTTTTAAAAAACTCACTGTCTTTTGTAGTTCATACAGTGTCCCATAGAGCTTCGATTCTAGTATTGTTTCCTCTGGACAATATGTCTGCCTCAGCGTTTCATACTCAGAACACTCTTGAAGTATATGTTTGGCACTCTGTGCTGCCAGTCCACATGTACACATGGCCATGTTGCCAATCTTGAATTTTGTATACATGTAACTGCGGAGTCGGCTGTGTCCTGTTCTGAGACGTAGAATTATAACTTGTTCTGATCTGTTAATAATTTGATAGTCTTCTTTTGTTGGTGTTTGTGGCTTTTTCATTGACTTGATCATCTGTTTTTCCTGATGGTAGGTGATTGGTATATCTGGTTGTGTCTGCGGCAGCACCTTCCTTAGCAAGTTGGTCTGCTTTTTCATTTCCTGTATTCCACAGTGAGAGGGTATCCACTGCATGGTTACCCTATACTGGTACGACAATTCGCTAAGTAGTTTTTTCAAGTCTGTTAGTTTTCCAGACTGGAGAGCTTGAAGCATTGCCCTTGAATCTGTCAGGAATACCACAGAATGTAGGTCAGAGTTGGCGTTCAGCAGTTTTTTTATCTGCCACACTAATTGCATGGATTTCTGCATCATAATTATTGCAGAATTTTCCTGTCGGTGTTCTGATTGTATCTATAGGCTTGTGTGGATATTCTATATATACACCTGCACCTCCATTCCTCACATCATGCACTGCTGACACACATATCTTGTGGATATTCCTCATCCAGGAAACTGAGGGTGACTGGCCTTCGCTGCACACTGTTCTGTTCGTCCTCGCTTAGTATTTCTTTCACATGGGTCTGAATGTATATTGACATTCCATGCCTATCACTCCATGGGTTTTGTACTGGTTTTTTACAGACCTTTTGTACAGACCATAAGGGGCAGTCACCTTCAGGTAGGTCTGTAAGTTGTCTACGGAGTCGTTTAGCTTGGTGGAAAGATGCTTCTTTTCAGTCGCCCCATTGCTAGATTTTGGAATCTTTCCTTCATTGTATGACTTGGCATACACTGAAACTTTTCTGCTTGAATTAGTACTTTTGTGTTTCTGCGTTCGCCAAGTGTTTGCATTCTTCCCATTTTAAGTGGCTGATGTTGCACTTTATCTAGATCTTGTAATGTGGTGTTTGATGGAGGACACCACGCAGCTGAAACATATTCCAGGTGTGGTCTTATGCATTGCTGGTAAACTGTACTGAGTATATTCCCACTGGCTCCTCATGTGGTTCTACTTAGTTTTCTCAGGATAGCTAACTTCTTCCTGGCTTTGTTGTTGCTTTGTTTATGTGCAGCTTCCATTTCAGCTTATCATCAAAAGAAACTATGAGGTATGTGGGTTGTTTGTCTTCTTTCAAGAGCTCTCCGTCTTTCTTGATATGTCCAGCTTTTTGTTTTGGTGAGAGGGTAAAGAGTTTAGTGCTGCACTTATCTGTGTTAATGCTGACGCACCATCTATTTGCCCATAAAGTTAGGGCATCAATAGCTCTTTGTATTTGTTTAGTGACCACTGTTGCATGTTCTCCCGTGCACCAGATCACCAGGTCGTCAGCATACATTGCCACTTTGATCCCGTGTGGTAGTTCAGCAACTAGGTCATTGATGTAAACCAAGGAATGTGTGGGTGACAAGGACTCCTCGCTGGAGGACTCCATAACGCAGTAGGACTTTCTTCCTCTCGCGACCATCTAATTGTACCCTGGCTCTTCTATTATACAGGTATGCTTTTACCCATTTGTACAATCTTGATATGTTGAGTTGAGTTCAAGATGGCCGCTGGCTATTCTAATAGGATAAAGTGCCGTGTTTATATTAAAATATTATAAGATATACAAAACTATTCACATTCTGGATTACACCTGGAGGAATATATTTCTATATCACATCATAAGAGAAGTGTCTAAAGTTGATAAGTGCAGTAATAAGTTTACAAAGTGAATATGTAAACATCGGTGGAGAAGATAACAAGTATGGCCATGAACAACTAGTGGCTAGCTAGGGGAAATGGGCAAACTCGAGTAAACTTAACACACAGCCCTTAACCTGTGACTGACCTAGCACGTCGACAGGGGATACACAAGGTTTTCAAAAAGAAACTTAAATGGAGAGGAAGGCACATCACACGCAAAAGAGATCAACAATAATAACAAAAATATCAACTATCAACATCTGCGGCATTAAAGACAAGGAAGAACTACTAATTGAAGAAATGATTTAAAGGAAAATAAAAATTTTAGGAATTGCAGAAACAAGAACAAAAGGTAGAGGTGTAAAGAGGGCACACAACAACTTTACAATTACACATTCAGGTGTAAACGAGAATGACAATGAGAAACATGGTGTATGTTTTATAGTGGAAGAAAAAACTGCCAAAAATATTTTAGAAATAAGCTATACTTCAGAAAGAATAATGATCATTACAATATTAGAAAACAACAAAAGAACAACTTACATACAAATTTACTCCCCATGCAACAACAACCAGACAGACAGTGAAGAATTCTATGAACTATTGAATTAAAACATAAACAAATAGATAAAGAGGATGACCTAATAGTAATGGGAGATTTTAACGGAAGGCCAGGGAAAAGAACGAGTGAAGACATTAGATACCTAGGACCTTTTGGGGATACACTAACGACAAGAAATGAAAATGGAGACAGAGTACTAGAGATATGTAGTCAAAACGAACTATACATCACGAATACTTTCTTTAAACACAGATAGTCACACATCTATACTTGGCACAAATGGAACAAGCCTGAATGCAGAAGCCAGATTGACTTCATATTAACAAAAACCAAGAACAGAAGACATATCACGGACAGTAGAGCCGTACCTAATTGATCAGATGATACAGACCACCATATAGTGATGGCTACCATCAGAAAGCCAAATGCAAGCGAACATATTGATAAAATACACAAGAAAGACAATGACAATATCACTATAATTAAGAAGCTTCAAGATGAAAACATATTAAAACTCTTTGAAAGACAAATAGCAGAAAACTACAAGAAATTAAACACAGAAACAAGATCAGTAGAAGAAGAGTGGACACAATTTAAAACCTCAGTAATGAATACAGCTAAAGCAATATGTGGTACTAAACAACGTGGTAAAGCTCTGTTTTACAATATATGTAGCCACGGATGTTGTTTCAGCAGTTCGTGTAATCCCTTAATTCCTCGGAAGTTCTCTTCTTGTTCTGTGTGCTGATGTACTTGGAACATCACATTTCACACGTACTACGATATCTCACTTGTTCTTGTGTTAGTGTCCGTGTCTGCCATTGAAACAAGAAATAGTGATATACAGACCAAATTTACGATTTGCCTTGAAGTTTCCATTATGACAGATTTGTGTTTCGAAATTGGTGCAAGAGCATAATTAACGCAGTTTGCATTATTAAAAAAAAAAATCTTGTTTAAGGCTTTCTGTCCATTTTTCAGTCTTCTGTAAAAATGCTCCAAAAACGGTTTAATTCCAGTACTACTTTCAGTAATTAATAATTTATCTTTATGTCGATTGTATTGAGTCATATATCTATAGACATTACGTATGTTATTTTCTGATACAATAGAGACAACTTTCATGGAGTAGCTTTATGTGGTTTTTTAAGCTCATCGCTTGAACTGTGGAGTAGGCACCGCTCGTCAGTAAAAGAGTAGTTCAAGTAGGTAATTTGGATTATAAGCGTCTGGTGTGGATACATTACTCTACTGTGTTAGATGCATTATACATATAAATAAAAATCGCAATGGCTATAAGACACACCGTTATCTAACATATGATGCTACTGTAAACCTCCAATTGTCCTGATTATAAGTCCCGCACGAGTTATTGTACCAGTATGATGCGTGGTAGACCGGTACATTAAATAAAAATTTGGTTATTTGGTTATGTTCTCACACAATTTTTGACAGATTTACACTAACAAATATTATGTTGTCAAAATAGTATCTATCACCACAGCATGACGTTTGTTAACAGAATGAGGCGCGACAGTCGGAGATATTAGAAAACAAATCCGAATCATCAATGTAAAGGTCGTGGTAAAAGTAGACAAACACAAATATGCATTCGTTTCCACAGTCCGAGAAGAAAAAAAATACTAATTCATTTTACCAAAAGAAGCAACAAAAGTAGATGAATTCAAATATCTCGGCAGCACATTGAGATATGACAACAAACAACAAGCAGAAATAAAGGCAAGATGTAATAAGGCCTGTCAGATCATTGGTAAATTAACACCTTTACTAAGAAACAAAGATATTACACTAGAAACAAAGAAAGCGCTTTTCAACACCATTTTCTTACCAACATTGTGTTATCAGTGTCAAACTTGGACATTAGATTCTAGAACAATACATAAGATTAACACCCCTGAAATGAAATATGTGAGACTTATGATTGGAGTTAGCTTGAGAGACAAAATCAGGAATGAAGTACTAAGGAAACAATTAGGGATCAACCCAACAATAGAATACATACAGAAACAACAAGTTAAATGGTACGGCCACATAACCAGACAGAAAGAGCAAATTATTATCCAAAAAACACTTAACAAACGATACGAAAACAGGAGACCTATTGGACGCCCTCGTAAAAGGTGGATAGATAGTGTATTAGAGACACTCGGAAATATAACAGCAGAGGAGGCAAATAGAAGGGCAAAAGACCGTACACTCACTCTCCCCTCAACACCGAAAGGTACATGAGGACAGAAAGAAGAAGAAGAAGAAAGTACATTCTTGAGCTAACCTTGCAATTTCGCAATTTCTTTAGGAGCCCTTCTTTGCAGACCTTATCAAATGCTTTCCTGAGGTATACCCATACTGCTAGTACCAGTTTCTTATCTTGAAAGGCATCCTCAATCTCTTGAGAGAGGTAGGTTGCCTGATCTTCAGTAGAGTAGCATTGAAACCTGCTTGCTGTGATTCCAGAAGGTTTTCACTTTCAAGGTACCACTTCATCCTAAGATTGATAATGCGCTCCATTGTTTTGCATAGGCAGCTTGTGAGGCTAATGGGCCTGTATTTGGAGACTGTGTTGCCATCTTTTCCTGATTTGAGGAGTGGTATCATTATTACTTCTCTCCACGCCTGTGGTACATTACCTGTGGACCAGCTTGTGTTAAAGATCTGCAATAGCTTTGCTCTTGCTGAAATTTCCAGGTTTTTAATCATTTCATTTGACACTCCATCAGCTCCAGGGGACATTTTCAATTTCAATTTGGATATTACATGCTACAGTTCTCTCATTGTGATTGGTGCCTCCATGACTTCAGGTATAGGTTCGCCTTGTCCAATGTTTTGCTGGTTCTCTCGAACCTCCTGTTGTTTGTATGGGCTGACTTTGACGTTATTGTCTTCTGCAAAAGAATCTGCAAAGTAATCAGCTGCATATTTACCTTTTAAAAAGTTTATATCTTTATAAAATGTGATCCTGGTATTTCTCCCTGTACCTTCATCATTTAGTTGTTTTACAAGTTTCCATAATTTCCTAGTATCTCTCTCTAGGTTCAGCGACTCTGTTATTTCTTTCCAGCTGCTACTTCTTGCTTGTAACTTGGCTCTTTGAAATTTAGCCTTTGTTTGCTGATATTTGTTGTGATGTTCTTGGCTAGGTATGTTCTCAGGATACTGTCTAGATGTTTCCATCTCATTTTGCAGCTATTCCAGTTCATCATTCCAGTAGGGTTTGTAGTTTTTGCGTGCCCCCCCCCCCCTGAATATGGTTTTAATAGCAGCATGTAGTATACATCTATTAAATTCACTCACTCCTCAATTGATGTCTTTGTCGAAGTTCATGTCCTTAGCGACTACACTAGATAAGCTGCCTTTATTCACGACCTATACATGAAATATTAATATATCTCAGATATATTGTACTGTTTTGAAAGAGCGAGAATAAGCCAGTTGACCTCTCTTTAAAAAAATTCAAGGTGGGGATATTTGTCAGATGGCTGCAAATAGATGCCAGAGTGTCGTTTTAATTAAAGGTCACATGAACAAGTGAGTCATTAAGCATTAAGGGAACATTCCCGTTCAGTTTATGAGAAACACCTAGTCTATGCTAGAACATTTTGTAGAGCAAGGAATTCTAGTTCTCGATCTATCTAGGAATGTTTCAAACATTGGTAATGAGGTGAACGGTAGATTTTTATCGCATAGTAGGAATATTTCAATTTACTAAATGCATATTATCAATAATTGAATTAAATCGGACAAGTCAGAGAAACGTCGACATTATGTCGCTAATTACTGTTTGTGTCAGTTGTTGGTGTCATTAGCTAACTAAGAATGCTGGTAAAAAAAATTAATTAAATCTACTTTATGAAACCAAGCTATCATTTACCAGATGGATAATGAGCCGCAAATGTGTTAGGATGAATTGGACTTGGGATGACCACTATATCTGTTCTTTGACCTAACAGTCATCAGTGTAGAAGAGCTTAATACAGAATTATGACTTCATTCGTAACATTTTCGTGATTAATTTCGTTCCATTCGTTGGTCACTCTATATAATTGGTGTGGCATGCCAAAATAGACAAAGTGACACACTTATATAAATAGTGATCGCCTAAAATCACGACATTAATTAAACATGTACCGAATGAAGTCCTACACAATTGTGTACATAGGTCTTCTATATACTAGATGTTCATAGTTTTCAATATACCCATAATTTGTATATCTAATAACCGCCGAAGACGGATGTGTCGGGCCATTGGCGCAAATAAAACGGCGACACAACGCATTTCCATTCTCCGGACTACATTCTGCTGGAAATCTAGTAGGACATGTCCTGCTACAAGAGAATTCAGCAGGAGTTTGAGAATGTACGCTGAAGAAGAAGTATATATAATATTGACTATTCAGCTTCTGCATTTCTCCTGTCTTTACAGAATGTTGCACTTTTTTTTAAACTGTAGAACGTCATGTAACTCTATTTCATACAGCGTATTTCTGTGCATCTTGTTTTATTTCAAAAGCTATCAGTTAGATATGTAAGATTTTAGTGTAGTGATTCTAATGTCTGATTGAAACGCTTTTCGATTGCAATGTTTTGTAGATGTGAAAACGATTTACAATGGGCATATTTGATTCTGCTACTTCTAAATTCAGGTGTGGTTGAGTTTTGCAAAGTGTTGGCCGTAATCTCTTATCGGATCTCGTTTGAAACAGTAACAAAACAAATCAGGACAATTGTAAATACAGTTATTTTCTGTAATGACCATAGCTCAATAGGTGCCTCACAATACCCTAGGCCATCCTATACGCTAGGCGTTTCTTTGAACTACATGCTGAAAAGCGAAATGATTTCGTTAGCAACCACTGAAGAGATGATAAACGAAGAAAAGAATACCAGTTTATGTTTTTCTCCCCTTCTATGATAATATTCCACATGACATGCCCTGAGAGAGTGCAATTCGTTCATAGTTGAAAGTCTATTCGATTATTGACATGTATCGTGTTGTGTTATGTATACGTCACTGAAGATCTAGGCACATCCTACAGTCAATCATCATACCAACATTGGTCGTGATGTCAGATATGGACACTAAATAATGAATAAGAGAGAAACCTCGTTTGAAAAGAGATGTCTAAGAAAAGTAGAAAACAGAACAAGAAGAAATTATATGTGAAATGAACCGATTACACGAACTTATGGAAAGACGTATGTGGTTAAACATATTGGGAGAAAAAAAACTAGAATGAAGTGAGTCTGTCACTTAAACAAAATGAATTGTTACTGGCCAGCTGCAAGATCATCATTCTTCTTCTTCTTCTGTCTGTCCTCTTATTCATTTCGGTGTTGAGAGAGAGTGAGTGTACGGCTTTTGCTCTTCTGTTTTCCTTGTCTTCGGTTATATTTCTAGTTTCTCTAATACACTATTTATCCACCTTTTACGGGGGCGTCCAATAGTTCTATTGTTATAGTATCACTTGTTAAGAGTTTCTTTGATAAGACTTTGTTCTTTCTTTCTGAATATGTGACCGAACCAATTAACGTGTTGTTTCTGAATATATTATAATGTTGACGTGATCCTTAATTGTTTTCTTAGTTCTTCATTTCTGACCGTTTCTCAATCACACTCCAATCATACGCCTTACACATTCCAACTCAGTGGGTGTTAATCTTATGAATAATCTTTTGCAAGAGCATGAAAATGGAAATATCCGGATACAGATAAATACGACGAAGAAGGTCGATTGAAATAGTCACCGAATTTCAGTGTAAGCGATAAAATGTGCCACCAACCGAAAACATGTCATCGTTCACTCATTCAACACCGTCACAGCAAACAAACAGACAAATACAAACTGTCAACACTCATGTTTCCAGTTAAGGAGTGGCAGAGATGGATGCGGTCTATATGTGATAAAGGATGCATGTTTTTTTTCAGTCGCCAAGTCATGTACAGGGTGAGTCTTTTTTTTTTAAATTTACTGACCGACAGAAACAAAAACAACCCAGTCCTTACCGGGGATCAAACTCTTCTCACTAGGGTGAGACCATCGCACTAACCACGCAACACTGATAGCTAATATACAGTAGATAAATTTAACATTATGTGTAGAACATATGCATTAGAGATTCCAAGTCAACAAACATCAGGACATAGTCTAAACATAAATATCATTTCAATAGAAACTGTATGTCCTGATGACATGTACGGACTGTGGTGTGAAAAACGATGTCGTTGTAGAATTGAAGAAATCTGCAATATGGTCACAGGCGTTTGTGCTCCTGCGTGCAGTTTTGGTTTTTATGGTTTCAATTGTACGTCTCAATGTAGTGACCATTGTAGAGGCGGTTTATGTAGTTATCGTGGCGGCTCGTGTGATGGATGCATACCTGGCTACTACGGAACGTTTTGTGAAAAAGGTAAGTTTCCAAATGTTTTTGCATATTATACAATATTATTTCTGCCTATGAGAGATGTTATGCAATAACAAACATCATACATGTTATCATAGACGTCTCATTTATGCAATAATATACATCATACAGCGTTGCTGGCCCACTACACCGCACAAATTGGTCAGAGAAATGTGGAGGCATATCAAGAAATCAGGAAAACGCTTACATACACGTGTAAGAACTTGAGCATATATAACCATATGCTAATCACAGTTGAAGAAATCAGAAAGGCTCTGAAGAGTACAAAAAACACAGCACCAGGGCCAGATGGCATTAGATACGATGACATTAGTCGAAGAACGGATGAGGAGTTGGGAGAGTTGGCGGACATGTTCAATAATAGCCTTCTAAATGGCACAGTGAAAGAAGACTGGTTGCACAGTTATTTAGTTCCACTACCCAAACCTGGGAAGGACCACACCAGGATACATGGCTACAGACTAATAACTATGCAGAATACGATTGGCAAGCTTTTGGAAAAAATTGTGGCCCGGAAGGTATCGTGTTATCTTGATAGAAATAAGTGTTTACCAACATTGTTAGGATGATATCGTCCAGGAAAGAAGACATGGCAGAATGCAGCCATATTTGCGCAGGATTTTTTTGAGGGGTTCGATTCGCGCATGGAGACATGTGCGGCCGCAATAGACCTTGAGGATGCGTACAATGGGGTGTCCTTGGATATCTTGATGCACCAGCTGTTAAATCTTGCAGTTAATCCTTTTGTCGTGCGTTGGGTTGGCGCCGCCCTGATGCACAGGGTTGTAGTTCTTAAGTGTGGTAACTGGATATATACACCAACGGCTATTAGCCCTGGCCTGCAACAGGGATCGCCTCTATCTCCTATAATTTTCAATTTATACACATTACATATCGCTGGCAATCAAATCACATGTGCTGACAGAACGATGTCATATGCCGATGATATCCTGGTGTATAGACAGGCCAGAAATCGAGAAGAGTGCGTCGTGGAACTACAGAAGGAGCTGGACAGACTGACAAATTGGAGTCGAGATACGGGAGCAGTGGTTAATCCGTCTAAGGCATTCGTGACGTGGTTTTCCTTGAACAATCACATGGTAAAAACACCCATGCCACAAGTTTCGTTGTCCAGGAAATGTTTAGAAAGAACTAGCACAATGAGATATCTTGGTGTGTTTTTTGACAGAAGCCTGAGTTTCAGGGAACATGTTGACCACATTATCATAAGGGCAGGCAAAGGCTTAGCAGCAATGAAGGTTATGGCTGCTGCGCAGTGTGAGCAAAGATTGTTATTTCTTTTGTACCAGGGTTTGGTTGTGGCTGTGGTGGAATATGCACTGGCAATTCTGACTCTTAGCCAAATTCAGATCGAACGACTGGATAGAGTACAGAATGCAGCAATGCGTATCATTCTGGGATGCACAAGAGACACATCGACACGAGTTATGCGATACCTACTTGACTGCCCAACAGCTGAGCATAGATTACAGTATTGCTGTGCATGGGCGTACCTTCAAATACATGCAGATAAGGAACACCCGTTGCATTCCGAAATACAGAAAGTTAAAGGCAGCAGACTCAAGAGAGGAAGGTCGTGGATGGGACGTGCTGAGGATGTAATACAAAGCGTGTGCAGATTACAGGATGTGGCAGCAGGTGCGAAATGGATAGGTCTACCGACAGATTTCGAAACTTGTTTGAGAGTAGTAATATCACTTAGCAGGGAATGCAGAGACTGGTGTCCCACAGCTGTGGAGAAATAAGTGCAGGCTTTAACCAGTGAGAATAACAAAGAAGGGGATGTGATTATATACACTGATGGATCTGTAATTATGCATGTTCGCAGTGCTTGGGCCTTTACAACGCAGTGTGCAGGTAAAACGATCAAGGAGGAAAGTGGTGTCTTTGCGGTCACTACGAGTAGTATGACCATGAAGACTATGGCAGTGACCATGGCATTTGAGTATCTACGCACACAGAAGGTAACGCAGGTCTGCATCTTGAGTGACTCTGATTATGATTAAGAAGGTACAAGTGGGACTCGTTCGCGAACAGTGGATTGAGGCCTTTAGAAATGCGAGCTGAAAGCGGTTACATTTATTTTCGTTCCGGGACATGTGGGCGTTCGAGGCAATGAAAGAGCGGATCAACTGTCATAGTGTGCGATTGTGGCACAGGGCGATGGGGCAATGGATCGCGCTGACGTTTTAAACTCCTTAAGAGATATAACACGCGAGAGTGAGACTAATGTGGATGATGATTCCTTTTCAATGGCTAGGATTAAAGATCAGGGATTGAAATGCGGTGCTGCAGGAGGTGAACATTTTGGACGGTGCAGAAGAATGATGGTCAACCAGCATAGGACCGGTACTGTCAGCAGAAGTGTGATGGCGGATACACTCAAGGAGAGATTGGATCAACACTGAATGTGTCCAGTTTGCAGTGATGATGATCCGACGACTAACTAACTAATTAACTATACATCATACATGTTAGATGAGGTTTCTTATTTAAGATGCTGAACAGTAAACTATAATAGTCAGTTTTGGAAAGAGAAGGTCTCTTAGACGTGTTAAACTAATGCAATGTGATGTTGCTCCAAAGAAACTCAGATAAGCTGCTTAAGAAAACTCAGATAAGCTACTTCAGTGGAACTCAGATGAGCCGCTTCAGGGAAACTCAGATAATCAACTACAGAGAAAATCAGATAATGTGCAACAGAGAAACTCATAAGTGGTACGTGCAGAAACTTAAAAAATTCGCATCAAACAAAAATTCAGATAATCTTCTTTTGAGAAACTCAAATATTGTATTAAGAATAAAGCTCATTTAATCTGCTGGACAACACTGTTGTGTTGAATGAAATGCAGAGTTGTCCCAGTGTCTCGTATTCTGCTCTGGCACACCAGATTGCACAGGCCGGCACCATAGCTGTTCGAGCATCAGGGTCAGCGAACCACAGCTGGCCAGGACCCTCAGTACACTTCCACGCAGTGGGTCTGAAAACAGGAGTGCAGAAACCGTGCTGTGGCCTGGCTAATTACTTGGGATCGAAGATACAGGAATGCCAACCCGTCCCTAAATAATGCTGGCTGAAGACGGACGTGTCAAATCGAAAGGCGCAGATAACGCAGCTTTCTGTAAAACATGACACAACGCAGATCACCCTTATACGTCCTTCTCAGGACGGTCAGCGGGATGCTTTCAGAAGGTCCGCCGCAAGGCGTACGACAAAGAAGAAGTATTCTGCACTCACGCATACTTATACTGTGCAACAGACTAATTAATAATCATCATCATCATCATCAATGGAAGACTTTCAAAAAGATCTTGCACTGAAACATACGATTGTTCTTTTGATTCCACACTTGGGCTTTATTCTGCGATTGTTTATGCTGACATGCATGGATCCCACCTAGACCGGACATACATGGATCCCACCTAGACCGGACAGCTTTTTTTTTCTATTTCTCATTATCTAAGTGCATACAAGTGTACCAGGTGTAGTTTCATGCCATCTTAAATTATTTTTACAAGTATTGAAAAGATACTTCTCCAACGTCGTGGGTATCAACACAAAAGTGAAAATTGGGATCGGGCGGTGTAACACAATGAAAATGCATCAGGAACAGAGACAGCAGCAAGTGTTAACAATAAATATTCAATAATACAACCTAGCAACGAGACACATTGATATATGACGTTATGACTAGACATTTTTCATCAGGGCGAAAGTCTGCATTCATCACATTTTATAGAGAGAAAAAGAAGGAGAGAAGCGCGGAGGAGATGAAATAAGTGCATTTAGATCATCGTGATAAGAAAACAAAGTAAGAGTCTAATACACAAGTGGTAAGATAAGGAGAGAAAATCACATGAAAAAAGTAATGAAAGGGTTAAGTAAAAATGATACGATGGAAGTAAAAACAGAAACTATTCTAAAATGTGACTAGCTAAATGATACGCTGAATGTATGCAGGTAGAGAGAAACGTAGACGGTGTAACGGTGAGTTCAATAGTGATCAATGCAAAAGATGACTTGTTATCGCACACTATCGGAGAACATAAATCGTAGATAGATGTGAGACGTAATTATGACTACGCCAGTAGTATATAAGGTGCATTTGGATGTATTAATTCCTGGCACCAATGACATTGAAGGAAAAACCTGACACCAAAGACAAAGAAGGATTAATTCCCAGGGACACAAGGGTTGGCTGGTGTTTTCTTGTGGTATTTTAAAAAAAAAATATTTTGAGATTTTTTAAAATTTTGATTTTAATTTTATGACAATATTTTTTTCCTGGAATTTTTGTGTTTTGTTTCGTTTGTGATTTTCTAATGTTTAGGGGCTACTGTTTAATATAGTACCGCCCGATATCTCCGGCCTTTACTTGTTGATATTGTTGTGATGTCATGTTATATAAGTAAATTGTCATGATGCGGGACGGTCTCTACATACAATAATTATTCTCAAAAACCCTTTATCTCTTCTGTTTTGATGTTACATATGCCTAAACTGTGTTTATTTTTGTTGTTACGTCTTGCTATAACCAACTTGGTATAATTGTATGTCTAATTCTGTGTTTGCTGTTTGTTGTAACTCCCTGATATAACCGAGGGAGTATGATGTGTATAAATATTCCGTCTCCTTACAAAGACGGCTATAAAAACCAGCGGCTTCTATCTAACTTGTGTTATTTCTAATTAATAGTGGTCAATCTGTCCATGTTTTAAGTGTATATGTCGTTTTATTGTTCGTAGAGGGTTGCATAGGGCCTTCCGAGTAGTTGATGATTATTACGTAAACAATAACCTAGGGTTTGTTGTAACGTAGGTGTTGGTAGAATACACAGGTCGGTTATTGCCAGGTCGGGTGTTACATGTGATACGCTTCCTTGGTAGTATAGATAAAAGGGAAATACACAAGGGTCACATGTATACAGACAAACGTAAATAAAACATGAAGCATTTGAGTTGTGTTGTATAGGTTTTATTCAGGTTTTCCGTTATTTTAAATGAACATACATATAATTAGCATGAAAAGTGGATTTATGTATACATTATTAGTAACATACATTCGTATATACATAACACTCATTGGTAGTCACATAGTTCAGGGAAATACCTGTTTTTTTTACATATACATACATACAAAAACTTAGATAAAACATGAAGATTTTGAATAGTTTAATTTATATTATGACAGGGTCGTCTGCATAGTTAACAGAAAAATGGCTTCGCTAATCCATTTCAGGGAAATATATAATGTATACATAAATACAGAAAAATGTAGTACCATTTTAGTCCTCTATTCGTCGTTTTACACAAATATGCACACAGTTAACAGACACATTATGTTAATGTGAGTTTTATGGGTAGCATAACTTTTTTCTCATCGGCCTCTTAAACTGTGTTTTCACGCAACCTTATTTTTTCATAACTAAAAGCTGAGAGCCAGTACAACTAGCTATACGAATATATGTGTATATATATATATATATTTATGAATATTGGAATATTCATTGTTTTTGCTTTTAGTAAGTATAAATTTTAATACTGCACATAATTTTGAAATATGTTTATGATGTACTTTTCCTAGAAGCTTGATATATATGTAGTAATGCAACATGGATAGGTCTATATTATAAAATATCAGACAGCTTGAAATATAGAATATTCATTGCGTCTTAAATGTAACACATAGTGCGTGACCTATTAACATATTTACATGTTTAATGGTGATTGCCTTTGGAGATACTATGATATGTGGAATAACTATCATATAATTATGTATACTGTTTTTAAATTCTGGAATATGAGACCACATATGAACATGAATATAGGTATTGAGTAGCTATATGAATTCTTCCTAGATTAAGGGTGGTAGGCCTATAGTTAGTACGTAATTAATTCACACCCTTTGATACGAATATTGAATTTATGTACCCATATCATACGCATGCATGTCTAAATTATTTCACTATCAACTTATCGGAACAATGACTCTGTAACAGTTAACTTTAGATGACTTTCCAATTTACCTACAACCATGCCCATTATCAAACTGTCTGTCCTGATGCCCCAATATAAACTGGTAGATGATGTGATCTACTGAAAATCAAGCCTGTGTGTGATGTTATAAATTAATAAGAGAATTCAGAATATAGGGAACATCACAGTTAAGCAACCATAACTTGAATATGTCCTTCGTGGATGATAATTGTGAACATGGCTGCCCCAGCCAGCACCGCTAACACATCCAAGCATATTACATGCTGTTGACATCTGTGACATGAAAGGAACCTTTGCAGGATTGTAGAAGCTTGTGATTCACACTTTGCCTATTATGGAAATACGGAAGGCACAGAACACCGTAGGAACCATTTCAGCTCGATGGAAAGCTTCTAAAATCATTGCATACTTTTGAAAATATTATATGTATGAATTTCTGGAGCAACTATTTTACAGCATAAACATGAAGTGGCTTTACAAATTATTTATAGTGTATGCGATTTAAACAACCACCACTATCAGCATAAAAAGTATAGTACATATGTAGTCTAGTACTAACAAATGATTCCTTTGTTTCTATTGCAGGTTCATCTTCAATATATGACTCATTTCCTGCTGTTAGTGTAAAAATACTGTTTGTATTAAGAGCCATGTTTATTACCTTCACCACACAACAAAATACATAATGATGGCACACACTTTTGAGAAACACATTTCAAACATTCAACTTATGCAGGGCATATGGAGAGAAATTACTAACGAAAAAACAGAAATATTACCAGAAACGGCACCTTTGTACACAACATGTTAATAATATTTTCTTTGTTTTTTGTTTGAATGGGAATGATGATATGCCCAATAAATATTCAACAAATATGTACATAAAATCTTTATATAAAATTAAAACACATTAATCTCACACATTCAGAGCAATCACTAAAGATTACACAACAAATTGGAGATAGATCTAGAAATGTTTGGTGTGATTCTAAGCCTGCTGTTTGTATCAATGAGTGTCCTGTCTGTTTGCATTATTCAGTGAAATATCTTGGTAGCATGAAAATTTGAGTACTAGGTCCAAAAATGAAATTAATGCCGACATTTGTAATCTTTCAAAGCATCCCAACAATCTAACATTTCCGTACAAGATGAGGTTGATGTGTCTGATGAACAACATTTTAAAAAAAGTAAGATCAAAGGCAAACTTGAGAAATACATCAACACCTCCAACGCAAAACATCAACAAACATCATAATATGCAGCGTAAGTCACTAACACTACCACTTTCTTTAGTTGAAGAAAATTTGTTTACAAATTTTGTTAAGAGGAAACTGAACACAGCACACACTAAAAATATAATTACTTGCAACACATTTGGAAAATCGATTACATTACATAAAATTATAAATCACAGAAAAGAATCACATGAAATAAAAGCTCTAATGAGACGAAGGCGATCAATATTTACTCAAGTGGTTAGAGAACGTAGGCATATATCAGGCACATCCACTGATTCTTTAGAAGTTCAGCAGGCACATGAACTGAAACGACTACACAAAAAAATAGCTTGTTAACATAAGTAAAGCTGCCCATTTAAAAGTAAGTATACCAACACAATCAGCTTTCTCATTGAAAGAATCAGTAGGACTTTCCTGGAGACAAGAAAGAAAACATAGATATTTTCTAAAACAATATGGTGTTGAGAGGCCACATGAAAAATCACAAAGGGGATGTGCAAAATATATTATAAGAGACTGGGTGCATGTTGAAATGAAATAATTTGAGAGTGATAAGGGACTAACAAACGAGACACCATTTGCTTACAGTAATAATTTATATTTATTTGTTAGTGCTCTTATGTGTGATTACAGTAGGGAGAGTTTGTTGACTTTGCATAATGGATACATTCCAGAGAATCAGATTTGGGTTAAACTGGGTGGTGATCAGAGCAAAGAAGTTTCAAAATTACAATGCAGAGTGCTAATCTAGCAAAGCCTAAGTCAAAATATAACACAATTCTAATAGCAATAGCAAAATTCAAAAATACATACAACAAGGCGCATACATTAGGGCATCACATGAAAGCTAGAATAGAAGCACTGAAACAATTAGAATGGGAGAATAAGAAAGTTGTAGTTTTCTTTTTTGGTGATTATCATTTCTTAAGAAAGGTTTATGATTTGTCAGGTGGGCGGAGAACATATATAAGCCATCAATCATATTCAGACATCCACGTACTGTGTGATAGCGCACAAACCAGATGTCTATCATTTACACAAGAATGTCATGATAATTTCATTAGATATTGTAATGTGATATAAAACATGCATCACTATATTATAATTGCTTGCATGCTCCAATTTTTAAATATTCAAATTCATAACTTTGCACCTCCTTCAGCGTCCTAGAAAAGTAATTCCAAAACAGCAAAAGAGTGTCACAGTAGAATCTAAATCAAACAAATGGTTTTGGCTGTGATTTTATTTTTGGGGAACAATGGGAATAAGCTGTGCATTCAATGATATAAATTATAGAAAAATAAACTTGGGCTATCAAAAAAAGGAAATGGAGGAATTAAACTTTATAATAAGTACACATTTATTACAAGTTCATCCCACTATTTATGCAAATACTCAAATATTTAAAAATATAAATAATGCTAAAATGGGTTTCATTAATTATGTTTCTTTTTACAAAAATATCAATGATGTAATCAACAAAGGATTTATCAATATTTCATGTTCAATTATTCTATGAAGGCCTATGACAGATGTGTTTTTGTAATTGGATGAAGAAATGTTCACCGATGACACATTTTTCATTAACTTTCAGCAAATGTTTTCCAAAAGTTCCCTCTGTTGGACAACTGAGGCACAATTGTACAATTATCAACAGCAAGAGAAAACATACTTTTATTATACATGGGAAAAAAAGATTGGTACTGCTAACTAGGAAATACACATTATACAATTATCTTCTCTGTTCATACTGATATTATAGTTAGTTGCGAAGAAATTATTTGATGAGCGTAATGCATTTAGCCATGCACAGTTAGAAAAGACTTTCTTGATGACAACATAATTCACCTGTATGTTGAGGTCCATAACCATCTTGTTTGATAATGGTGGATGATAATAATATTCAATATAATGTCGATATGTAAAGCCTGAGAGATTGTGAAATTTATCATTCATGTTTACTTTTTCTGTCAGTGAGTTTGTAGTCAAAACATCTTATGCGCGTGCAATGAAAATCTTACTGTTCTTAGGACTTGTATATTCATTATTGCAATATGTAGATGTAAATAGTGGAAAATTATTAAGTTCCAAAGTCTATTATTATTCAGTCAAGCAAGTTCCATGCCAAAGGGCGTAGGTGATGATGTTTCTCCATGACTTTCTGTCTCAGGTGTTGTCAATATGCTAGGATGGTGAAACTCTATCAAGCCACAATACTAGTCCAGCTAGTCATTTCTCTCTTTGTCATCCACTGTCTCTTTTCCACTTGATATTCCCGGTAGCTATAAAGTGTTCAGGATGTGTTCTTCTCAGCAGATGCCTTAGAAACCAGGGCTGTCGTCCCCTTACATTTGATATGATTAATATTTTTATGCCAGCATCAATGAGAATATCTGCGTTTTATTTTTTGCCAAGATATTACACTTTTTCAACTAGCGTTAATTTTGTATCATTAATCATTATATTTTACGTGGTGGTTGTGAAATATCACATTAATCGTGACGTAACACCACCACGTAAAATTTTTCCTTTTTTTAATGTTGTTCATTAGACACATCAACCTCATCTTGTACGGAAATGTTAGATTGATTGGGATGCTTTTAAAGATCACAAATGTCGGCATTCATTTCATTTTTGGACCTAGTACTCAAATTTTCATGCTACCGAGATATTTCACTGAATAATGCAAACAGACACGACACTCATTGATACAAACAGCAGGCTTAGAATCACACCAAACATTTCTAGATCTATCTCCAATTTGTTGTGTAATCTTTAGTGATTGCTCTGAATGTGTGAGATTAATGTGTTTTAATTTTATATAAAGATTTTATGTACATATTTGTTGAATATTTATTGGGCATATCATCATTCCCATTCAAACAAAAAATAAAGAAAATAGTATTAACATTTTGTGTACAAAGGAGCCGTTTCTGGTAATATTTCAGTTTTTTTCGTTAGTAATTTCTCTCCATATGCCCTGCATAAGTTGAATGTTTGAAATGTGTTTCTCAAAAGTGTGTGCCATAATTATGTATTTTGTTGTGTGGTGAAGGTAATAAACATGGCTCTAAATACAAACAGTATTTTTACACTAACAGCAGGAAATGAGTCATATATTGAAGATGAACCTGCAATAGAAATAAAGGAATCATTTGTTAGTACTAGACTACATATGTACTATACTTTTTATGCTGTCAGTGGTGGTTGTTTAAATCGCATACACTATAACTAATTTGTAAAGCCACTTCATGTTTATGCTGTAAAATAGTTTCTCCAGAAATTCATACATAGAATATTTTCAATAGTATGCAATGATTTTAGAAGCTTTCCATCGAGCTGAAATGTTTCCTACGGTGTTCTGTGCCTTCCATATTTCCATAATAGGCAAAGTGTGAATCACAAGCTTCTACAATCCTGCAAAGGTTCCTTTCATGTCACAGATGTCAACAGCGTGTAATATGCTTGGATGTGTTAGCGGTGCTGGCTGGGGTAGCCATGTTCACAATTATCATCCACCAAGGACATATTCAAGTTATGGTTGCTTAACTGTGATGTTCCCTATATTCTGAATTCTCTTATTAATTTATAACATCACACACAGGCTTGATTTTCAGTAGATCACATCATCTACCAGTTTATATTGGGGCATCAGGACAGACTGCTTGATAATGGGCATGGATGTAGGTAAATTGGAAAGTCATCTAAAGTTAACTGTTACAGAGTCATTGTTCCGATAAGTTGATAGTGAAATAATTTAGACATGCATGCGTATGATATGGGTACATAAATTCAATATTCGTATCAAAGGGTGTGAATTAATTACGTACTAACTATAGGCCTACCACCCTTAATCTAGGAAGAATTCATATAGCTACTCAATACCTATAATCATGTTCATATGTGGTCTCATATTCCAGAATTTAAAAACAGTATACATAATTATATGATAGTTATTCCACATATCATAGTATCTCCAAAGGCTAACACCATTAAAAATGTAAATATGTTAATAGGTCACGCACTATGTGTTACATTCAAGACGCAATGAATATTCTATATTTCAAGCTGTCTGATATTTTATAATATAGACCTATCCATGTTGCATTACTACATATATATCAAGCTTCTAGGAAAAGTACATCATAAACATATTTCAAAATTATGTGCAGTATTAAAATGTATACTTACTAGAAGCAAAAACAATGAATATTCCAATATTCATATATATGTATATATATATATATATATATATATATATATATATATATATATATATATATATGTATATATATATATATATATATATATATATATATATATATATATATATATATATATATATATATATATATATATATATATATATATATATATTCTTATAGCTGGTTGTACTGGTTCTCAGCTTTTAGTTATGAAAAAATAAGGTTGCGTGAAAACACAGTTTAAGAGGCCGATGAGAAAATAGTTGCAGAACCTAAGGAGAACATTTAGAATAATTTATAATGTGGTCGAAAATGTTAAAGTTCGTGAGAATATACTGAGCAAATGTTAACATAGTAGAATGGTTAGCATATAAAGAATAGTATACAACTGTTTATGTAAGGGACATAATCTAGTTTTCTGCTAACCTATAGGGCATATGACAGAAATACCTTGTTTGTTTACCTATTTTATAACTCTAATGCTGTAATTGTATAAATCGTATTGTTATGTAAAATATATACCATGAAAGACTTAAATGGTATTCTTAAGATAGTAAAATATATTGTTCTCATTAGGTCATAGTTAATGATTTCAATCGTAAGTTTTATTGCTGTCGGTTAATTTTAGAGCAAACTAACACTTTTTAAGGTTATATCTGTAATATATATTATAGATTTTTTTTTTTTATGTGTCGAATGTTAACCTTTCAAACACAGTTGACTTATGTTCGGTGTTGAAGTTGAATTATCTACACATTATCGTATGTTGTTGTTTGTTTAGTTCAGTGATTTGTATAGTGTGTTTAATATAACTTCTTAGTAGGTCTCCGCCATCTATTGTTTTATGTATGTTTCAAATAATGTGTTTATTGCTTGTAGTAACTCCCAGATGTAACCAGGTGCTTATTATGCGCATCGATGGTTTGCCGTTTCCGCACAATAAATTGTTCTTAAAAGTCCTACGTATCTAACAAGCCTGTTATTTCTAATTACTAGGGAGTGGTCAAGCTGTCTAATGTTTCTTACGCACACAAGGACCTATGAGGTATATATATATATAGCCGGTATAGGCATCTTATGTATGAAATTAGGGACAAAATTGCTGCTATGTAAGTTGCTGTATGCTAACTTGGTAAAATGATAAACGGTGTGTTTGCATTATGGAAATTCTGAACAGGTTCAGGTACGTAGACAAATAAAGGGGATCTAATTCTGTTAAAACCTAGGTATGTAGCAACTCCCGAAAAAAAAATAAACTACAAGACATAACAAACCACAAGAAAATACCAACAAATATGCAATAAAATATAAATAAAGCAGAAAAGAAACAAAATAAAAATTATGAAAAATTCGACTTTTAAAAAAATACCTTAAGAAAACCCCCAGAAAAGTTCAGCCAAGCCTTTCTTTCCCTGAAAAAAATCCGTATTAGGGCTTTGCTCCAGGTTAATTGTTATATAATCTGTGTTATTTCGGGCCGACCTCTGTCATCACATTTTATCAATTTAAAAACCACTCTGTTATTAATAAAACACATTTTCCTGCTATGGGACCACATCCCAAGCCAAAAATATGAATTACACCACTCAAAATCGTCATGTTTTATCAATATTTTGAATTTATATGTGTAAACATCCTGTATTTCCCTGAGCTGTGTGCTTGCCAACAAGTGTTATTTCATGTATATTTGAATGTATGCTACCCATAAAACTCACATTAACATAATTTGTCTGTTAACTGTGTGCATATTTGTGTAAAACGACGAATAGAGGACTAAAATGGTACTACATTTGTCTGTATATATGTATACATTATATATTTCCCTGAAATGGATTAGCGAAGCCATTTTTCTGTTAACTATGCAGACGACCCTGTCATAATATA
>CM067305.1:62703169-62761112 GCA_034231615.1 Meghimatium bilineatum | reverse complement strand
CAATGAATGGTAATTAAATGGTGTTTCTATATAAATTAAGCCAAGAAACAAAAAAGTTAATGCTGTCAACTAAATATATGAAAAATTCATGAAGCTTGTGGTAAAAGAGCAAATTTCACCACCTGCCATGACACTATCAAGGTGTCATGAAACTTGTGTTTAAAGTCAAATTCCTACCTCTGAAATCAACTATTTTTCTCTGTGTAGGGGGTGTTAGACATACATTTTCCACTTGCATATCTGAATTTGTGTCGGGCTCAATATGCCAAGTGTGAAACTTTTCCACACTAGGAATTTTGTCTCGCTCAGATTAATGGAAAATTGCACCCCACCTACAAACCATGCCTTGTTTGGGTTTATTTATAAAACATGAGTGTGTAGTGCCCTCAGGCAGAAAAAGGAAAAGTAAAATGCATACGCCTACTAAAACGCACATTTGGGAAGCATGGTAGACAAAATGTTGTCGCGTCGTTACTACAACCCTAAGAAAGCGGGGGGGCGTATGGTGGCGTTAGTGGTTTACAACGTACCACCAAAATTACAACAAAACAAATCAAAGACTGGTTAAGTCATCAGGATACTTACACTTTACACAATCCTATTCCTCGGCGCTTTAAGAGACGTGTAACCATAACAGGTGGTATATACAAACAGTTCCGAGCTGATTAAATTGATCTTACAAAGTTAAGAAAATACAATGATGGATATTCGTATTTGGTCACTTGTATAGATGTGTTTAGTAAACTCGCCTGGGCTGTTCCGGTCAAGAACAAAACTGTAAAAGCTTTAGTTCGAATGTGATATACGGCGAGGTCATAAGTACAACCAAATTTTCCCATGTGTTATTCACCTTTCCGACTGTTGGAATGCCCTGAAATTTTCCATCTAGAAACACCATTATCTCAGAAGAGTGCTTATCACGCCTTGACATAGCAGTCTGATATGTTAATTTATAACGGTCTTTTTTCAGACTACCACAACGAGAGGGTAGCGCGTTTTTGTTTGTTTGGTGGGGGGGGGGGGGGGGGTTTACCTTGAAGGAGCCATCGCAGGCATGCCGATAGACCACAGTCGGTACGGGGTGTATTTATAAACATTATATGTATGTGTGAGGTGTCTAATTAGTCATCGTAAAGTCGTGATGGATCACAGAGGTGTAGGTTGTAATAACATTTTTACTCGGAGCTTCAGTTGTAGTCTGATATTCCAGATAAAGAAAATTACATATACAACATCTGAACTTGTTTGGGGTTCACCAAGCCAATTGTGAATCTTTTTCACACCAGAAATTTTATCGCGTTCTGATTAATAATTAGAAGATTATTAGTCAGACTGAAAATGAATGATGCAGACATCGAAGGTTGTTGTCATGCTTGAGAAGATAGCTGTACTGATGTTTGTTGTGAATATCTCAGTACGCCTGCATGGAAATAGTTACCTTAATGTAGTCTTTTAATGGGTTTCACAATTACACAAGTAATTAGTCCGAACATTAAATATATATTTTGTTTATGTGGTTCCATATTTCAGCATCAATCTTGAACAATTGGCGCCAGAGTTCATTTCACCAAACCCAGACACTGCTACTAAAGATTTTACAGCATCTTTGACTACGGTGTTTTAGAGTTCACATCATCCTTTGACACAGTGCTCCAGATTTAACATCGTTATCCTTTGACACTGTGCTCCAGATTTAACATCATCATCCTTTGACACGGCGATCCAGATTTCACATCACCATTTTATGCATTACAACCAGATTTCACATCATCCTTCGGCAATTGGATCCAGAATTCATATCATCATTGGACACTTGACGCCAGATTTCACATCATTATTCTTGGGCAATTGGATCAAGCTTTTAATTCGAGTTTATAGACAACATCATTGACAACAGCAGACACATACACCGACAACTTACATTCTGATTTCACCACCATTTTATCAGCTGACTAGCAAGCATATTTGTATCCTAACAGTTTCTATAACAATGCTAGCATTACCAGATGGGACTTATCTTGCTCTGCTTGGGGACAAAATATCATCTGTAGAGTCTTCAGGTGTCATATTTTGCATTTCTGTGATTATTCTTGGGGACAAAATATCATCTGTAGATTCTTCAGGTGTCATAGTTTACATTTCTGTGATTATTCTTGGGGACAAAATATCATCTGTAGATTCTTCAGGTGTAATATTTTGCATTTCTGTGATTATTTTTGGGAACAAAATATCATCTGTAGATTCTTCAGGTGTCATATTTTACATTTCTGTGATTATTCGCTTGTTCGATTATTCCCTTCAATTCAGTTTGCTTTTCAGACCAATAGTATCTACTAATGTACAGTTTTCTTTTGTTGTTGTCAAGTATATGTTAACCTCATGTATTCTTACATTCTGATTTTAGTTATATGAGCATTAATAGTAGTGTCAGCTTTTTATGTTGTTGACATTCATAATTTCTATTAAATTGTGCATTTGCTGTTACTCTATGCCACTTGAGGTATTTAACATTTTCTTATTGACACCAACATTTTCAGCTAGCGATACGTTACAGGAATAACTGCAGTTCACACTCAAAGTACCTTGTTGGGCGTAACTGAAGTTTTAACTCACAGCACTTTACAGGTGTAACTGCATGTTTAACTCCCCTGTGCATTACATAATTAACTGTTTTTATCTGAATTTTTGGTGGCTTTGGAAGGCAATAATTGTAAAAGCAATATTATGCGTAGAGGGGTCGTGGTCAGTGGATGAGTGTTTTGTTGTCACCTTTGTCTACCATTGTTGTAACTCCTTTTAACATTTTATATTTCAATATGTATCAATTTGTGAGAATTTTGTACAGTAAATATTCATAGCATGCCAGTTGTGTTCCGTGTGGGCTGATATGAAGCTTGTTTGTGGGTGTTGATAACTTGTACCGCCTTTGTACTTGTATATTGATGTTGACACTTGTGCGTCATATAACATAGGTAGAAAACATAGCTAGGTTGTGAGATACATCTCTAGGGTACCGAAATACGTCCAGGTGGATTGTATACATTTATGGTTTGTATTAGCTTTTGTCTTATTAGTAAGAAGTTCCGACCCGGTCTATCTTATCACCCTCGCGTAAAGAAAACGCGATTGACCTGTCGTGGTGTGACATCATCTGAACCTGGTAAGGGAGCTGGTGAACATAAGGGAATATACTAATATTGACATATTTTTTGCGTATCCTATATAATCAGTAAGTTTTATGTTAATAAACCCAACTAAAACAACACACTGACACACATAATTATACACATAACACAACATTTAGTACAACATGAAGACAAACTAGAATTACATCGAAGATAATAAAAACCATTTTTATTTATATGGAGATTAGTCTAAACAATTCGGTGGTGCCGGTGATTGACACCCACATGAGGAAACAAACAACGTTGCAACACGACGAGTTGTTCTCTCTTGTCATGTCTGCAACCACTCCGGTGCGCCATCCAGATCGGCGACGCAATCGATCGAGGAAATAGCGCCGTATAGAAGGCTGTATTAACAATATTAATTCTTCCGGGGTCACATCCGTGAACGAGAACCGTTCCCAGCTGCTGGTCTATAATGTCCTCGGGTGGCATTAAACAGGAGTGCGCCAACTGATCGGCTGATCATCAATGCAGTCACGGCAGTGTAGTGTCCTATCCTCAAACAACGACATCCACAATCCCTCAAGGACAGAGCGGGATGATCTGGTATGTAATTAGAAACAATAAAAAAATGATATAGAAAGCTTAAATATTGAAATGTAGAACAATTTTCTCCACCATGCATGTATAATATACGAGGATATAGTCATGCAATATATCGAATTACCACCTCACACCTGAAAATATAGTAACATTAGATAAACCCCACGAGGTGCGTTTTATGACTTTTCACAACGATTAAAAACATTAGATAGAAAGCTGACATAGGATACATATATCCCATCGCTGATAGAGTGGGGTGAGCGGCTCTGTAATAAAAAATAATAAAAACAAGTATTAGCTAGACAGCCAGATATAAATTTTATGTTTATTTTTTTTAACCACCAGAGTTCCGATGTCTTGTTGACCTGACCATACACAAATGATATATTGAAGCATATTAACACAACAGTCAAAAGTCCAAAATACGATGTCGAAACCTAAAGATACATTTTATGTTTTATTTTTTCAATCTCTGTGTTCTTCTGTCTTGTTGACCTGATCAAGTGTAAATGCTACATTGATACATATTAACAAATCAACCATTAACATTACATGACCCCAGGCCAAATTCAACGCCAAAACCTGAAATAAATTTCATTATTATTTTTTTTTCAATCTCTGTGTTCTTCTGTCCTTGCTGATCTGACCATACACAAATGATATATTGATACGTATTACCATTACATGACAACATGTCAAAATCAACGGCAAAACCGGAAACATAATTTTATGTTTACTTTGTTAGTTGCTGAGTTCATCTGTCTTGTTGAGCTGATCCAAGTGCAATATGATGTGTTCATACATATTAACAACCTATTATCACAACAGACAAAAAGAGTTACATTTGTGTTGGTCGCCATTGCTTGTAAATGGCAAATGTCGGTATTGCTTGGTGTACGCTTGGTTAGGTTGTATGAATGTTATGGTTTAATGTTATATGTGTCTTTTATAAGGGTGCGGGTAAAGAGACTACGAGCATTGGAACCCCCACGTTATCGAACATACTTGACCATGATTAATTATAAAACTAAGTGACACGATAGATAACTCTTAATATGACTGGTAATGGTTTATGTAGTCGTACTAAGACACCCGATGTAAACCACAACTGAAATGGCACTGAACCCTTGGCTGTTACTGGGTAAAGTTTACGACCTATGGTGTTATATAGCTTCCATATGTACATGCATTATAAAGCACTAACAGACATGGCGATACACAAACCAGCATTTTAGAGATAAAGAGGACTATGATACTGGTAATACCTGGGGTGTTATCGGCTAGGCGATGACCAAGGACATATCGTAAACCGGAAACCCACAACAGCTATCACACATAACGATGGCTAATGATGTATTTGATAGTACTTAGGATAGGGGTGTAAACTTCGAAAAAAACACTCTGAGACTATAACCTTTCTATAGGTGAACATTTAGTACGACACGACTAGAGTACGCAGCTCTCGGTACCAAGTACCTCAAATACAGAAAGATAAAAAAAACCCACTGAGAAAATTCCAGAGAAAGTGACGTCATTCCTTCAACTAAGGCGGGCATCTAATAGAACAAAAAAGTAAAACAATGGCCAAAAGTCTGATTTGGGATAAGTGGTAGAAAGTTTGTTACAACCTACACCTCTGTGATCCATTACGACTATACGATGACAGATTAGACACTTCACACATACATATAATGTTTATAAATACACCCCGACCCGATTGGAGGGTCTATGGGCATGCCTGCGATAGCACCTTAAAGTAAACCAAAAAAAAAATAAAAAAATAAAAAAACGCGCTACCCTCTCGTTGCGGTAGTATGAAAAAAAGACCGTGATAAATTAACATATCAGACTGCTATGTCAAGCTTGATAAGACACTCTTCTGTGATAATGGTGTTTCTAGATGGAAATTTCCAGGCATTCCAACAGTCGCGAAAGGTGAATAACACATGGGAAAATTTGGTTGACTTATGACCTCGCCGTATATCACATTCGACTAAAGCCTTTTACAGTTTTGTTCTTGACCGGAACAGCCCAGGCGAGTTTACTAAACACATCTATACAAGTGACCAAATACGAATATCCATCGTTGTATTTTCTTAACTTTGTAAGATCAATTTAATCAGCTCGGAACTGTTTGTATATACCACCTGTTATGGTTACACGTCTCTTAAAGCGCCGAGGAATAGGATTATGTAAAGTGTAAGTATCCTGATGACTTAACCAGTCTTTGATTTGTTTTGTTGTAATTTTGGTGGTACGTTGTAAACCACTAACACCACCATAAGCCCCCCCGCTTTCTTAGGGTATGTAGTAACGACGCGACAACATTTTGTCTACCATGCTTCCCAAATTGGCGTTTTACTAGGCGTAGGCATTTTACTTTTCCTTTTCTGCCTGAGGACAATACACACTCATGTTTTATAAATAAATCCACACAAGGCATGGATTGTAGGTGGGGTGCGATAGGCCATTAATCTGAACGAGACAAAATTCCTGGTGTGGAAAAGTTTCACAATTGGCTTATTGAGCCCGACACAAGTGCAGCTACGCAAGTGGAAAATTTATGTCTAACACCCCCACCCCTACACAGAGATAAATAGTGAGTTTCAGAGGTAGGAATATGACCTTTAACACAAGTTTCATGACACCTTGATAGTGCCATGGCAGGTGGTGAAATTTGCTCTTTTACCACAAGCTTCATGAATTTTTAATATATTTCGTAGACAGCGTTAACGTTTTTGTTTCTTGGCTTAATTTATATAGAAACACTATTTCATTACCATTCCATTGGACACCACACACTCATGTTTTATAAATAATCTCATAAATCCATCATTTGTAGTTGAGCCACTGCGACGGATCGATTGTAACCATAACAGAAATGTGTTAAAGGCGAGTTGCCTAGTTGTGAAAAAGAGCTAAATATGAAGTTTATCATATGGAACCGTTTTAAAAGCGACATGCTTAGTTTTAAAATGTGAAAAATATACAGTTTGTCATATGCAAATATTTAATATGAACCCGGATGTTACATAAAATAGGAAATATAGTTTGTATGTGGGTGCGAAAGCACGCTAATCTGAACGCGACAAAAAAATAAAAAAAGGATATTATTAAATAAACACTGATACTTTTGGAACGTTCCATGCCCTTTCTAACAGCTGGTAAGTTTAAGTTTGTTACAGTTTTGTTATCAGTAGTCAGCTCATCGGATCAACCTAATTGGAAATTCCACTCTCACCATCCCACTTACAACTACGGACTTCATTGGCTGCACACTTTTCCACTTGTTTGCCTTTGTGCAGGTGTTGGGTCATTGGGAGTTTGAGTTTTCTAACATAATCTTCACACATAATTATAGTACTGATGTTTGTTCTTCGACTGGTTTAAATCATAGCCTAAATAGCACAGTGGACAATTTTTCAGCGGAAAAACCGAGGCGTGTGGTCCATTCCGCGCGAACCGACCCGACATGGTGGGGGAATCCGCTCGGTCACGTATAGCGTAACCGTTGCGCGACCAGCCGCCCTAGTCCTAGCTGGCGTAGTGATACAATAGAAAAAAATGAACGTCGATAAAATAGCCATTGTTCGAGGAAGGTTTACCTAGTGCTCATCCTCTGAACAGGTTCAGGCTTGTTTCATAACACTAGTAAAAGTCATCCTGGTCGCGAACTAAGTCTAGACGCCATTTAACTCCATATAGGTAGACAACTCGGGACAACACGAGGGGCGATAATTCTGTTGAAACTTATGTAGCAACAACTCCCAAAAGGAAACAAGACATAACAAACAACAAGAAAATACCAACACATAAACACTGAATAATAAGTAAAATAAAAAAAATAAACATATTTAACCATAAAACACAGATTAAAATTTAAAATAAAATTCAAATTTTTTTTTTGAAATACCTAAAGAAAACCACAGAAAAGATCAGTCAAGGGGTCCTTTTCTTGGAAGTAATATTTATTATATGAATTTGCTCCAGATTAATTGTTATAATAATTATTGTTCCGGGCAAAAGCTTCTCGTTGTGAATTTATAATACTACTTACGTCTTCATGTCCAGTTAATGTGGCGCTTAGTGGTCGATTGATATGTAGTAATATTGTCACATCTCATAAAGTTGACAACTACTTCAACAAACATTATTCTTAGTCTGCATCTGCCTTGTCATGTTTCCTATTTCACATTCTATGATCTTGGTACTGACCAGAAGGGTTAACCCGCGTGAAGTGAATACACAATTTCAGTCTCTGTTTTACAATATATGTAGCCACTGATGTTGTTTCAGAAGTTCGTGTAATCCCTTCATTCCTCGCATGTTCTCTTCTTGTTCTGTGTGCTGCTGTACTTGGAACATCACATTTCACACGTACTACGATATATCACTTGTTCTGTGTTAGGATCCCGTGTCTGCCATTGAAACAAGAAATAGTGATATACTGACCAAATTTACGATTTGCCTTGAAGTTTCCATTATGACAGATGTGTGTTTCGAAATTGGTGCATTATTGTACCAGTATGATGCGTGGTAGACCGGTACATTAAATAAAAAGTTGGTTATTTGGTTGTGTTCTCACACAATTTTTGACAGATTTACACTAACAAATATTGTGTTGTAAAAATAGTATCTATCACCACAGCATGGCGTTTGTTAACAGAATGAGGCGCGACAGTCGGAGATATTAGAAAACAAATCAGAATCATCAATGCAAAGGTCGATGGGAAAGTAGACACACACAAATATGCATTCGTTTCCACAGTCCGAGATGAAAAAAAAATACTAATTCATTATACTAAAAGAAGCACGTCGTAGAGATAATATTGCACGTGTACACTATATTCCTTTACTGAACTCCAGCTGTTCTGGACTGGCCACACAAAGGGTTTTATCAGTTGTTTTAAACCTTACGAGCCATTTTACCGACGTGGGTAAGCAGGGAGATACTTCCGTATGGTCCACAATTTTGTTTCCTTTATTGCCCCTTTTTATCGATACACGCTTGTTCCATTACAACCTGCAAACCACACATCATACAAATAAACACTAAATATAGCTGAAAATAGCTAAATATAGACTACGACGATAATAAGAAAACTGGACAAGTTTAATTAATATGTTAAGGGTACAACACTAAAGCAATTCCCAGAGTTTAAATATAGTGTAATCATATTTACACAGGATGGCAAACTCGAAAGAGACATTAACACAACGTGCCAAAAAGACAATGATGTGACTTGTCAGCTGTCACCAATACTTAGACATATATCAATTCGCATGGCTGCAAAACAACTATTGACAAAACATTATTTTGATATCAATTCTGTGTTACCAATGTCAAACATGGCTTTTGACAAAGACATTAGCGAAAAAGATCATAGTTTACGAATTGAGATTTTAACAGATCGATATAGATGTTACGTGAAGACACTGACGAGGAAATGAGGATATTAGGAAAGAAGTAAAGACTATCTCAAGTCAAGACTAAATCTAGAGGGCAGCAAACCGGATAGTTTGGTCACGTCATAAGAATGAAACCTGCACAAACAGACATTCGTTCCATAAACATCAGCAGAAGACTGGGTTACAAGTCACGAGGAATACCAAGAACTAGATGGGCAGAGACAATCACAGAAACATTGAATAGAGACACGGGTTTACCATGGCCAATGAAACTGAAATTGTCAAAGTAAAAAATTCTCGAAATCCCATCACGGTGCTTAACGTCGCAAGTAGAATATATAATATATATATATCGATACTACGATGGTATTTTGCCAATCTATCGCGACATATATTTTTCCCCGCATTTCCGAAGATATGAAAGTAAAATGTTACCTCTAGTCCCTACACAAGGCAGTATTGCTTCGGTCGAAATTTTACCAATTCCCCTGGCCACAACGTGAAAATATTAAATTGAAGTGATACTTGGCTGAAGAAATTGAATGCCGGTAAGACTAGGAACAGATATTGACGTTACCTGAATGTAGACATCGTAAACAAACAAATACACAAAAAAAGGGAGGGAAACATTATGCGATAGACATTATACAGTATTTCAAAGTGTACACTACAGATACAATTCTGATGATTGTGGAGGCCTTATGCAGACAATCTTCGATACGGAAACTGTTATCCGCGATGCTGAATAATCCCACTTGACATTGTTCATCCCTAGATTAACAGCCCCACTTGCGGTGGTTACCACATCATGCTTACATGCTATAGGCGCACATGTGCGTGCATCTTAAACTAGAGTATTACACGTATATGTTTCCTAGAGACCGTCTAGGTGTAATACGTTCACACATACTCTATCGTACCGATGTTCCTTCAGCGCCGAATGCGGTGCATATAGCAGAAACCATAACTCTCAAGTTTGAACGAGTGTTTCGTGACCACAATTTTGAGACCTATAGTCATACTATGTTGATAGTTGTTTCGAAAATAGTCTCTCTTGGTCATTGTCTTTCTCTTTTGCCATTCTGTACCCTATTTAATGCGTGTAGCGGCAATCTGTTTAATTTATTCTAAATACATATCCGATATAAATACAGCGTTTTCTTCTTATTGTGGACACATGTTAATGTTTAGTGTCGTCTCTGAATTTCATGTCTGAAGTGAGATCTTCCCAACCAATATTTAAAATCCTTCTAAGACATTTATTTTCAAATTAAATCAAATCTCATCATCTTCAGCGCTTTCGTCATTTTCCAAAATGACAACCATTTGTCGACATGGATATCACCACTGAAGTTTAACAGTTGTAGTTTGTGTGGACATGTATATCACACTGAAGTTGAACAGTTGTAGTTTGAGTGGACATGGATATCACACTGAAGTTGAACAGTTGTAGTTTGAGTGGACATGGATATCACACTGAATTTTGAACAGTTGTAGTTTAATATGTTCACTATTTTTCTTGTTTACATATATTTGTTAGGTGTTATAACACTTATTACAACGCCAATAGTGATCAAAGTCGGATGTGTCGAGACAATGGAGCAAATACAACGACGACACAACGCATTTTCGTTCTTGGATTACATCCTGCTGGAAACCTGATATGGGTCTTTGTCCTTGAACAACACAGATTGAGTTGGACATTTTTAAAATAAGATCCACCACTCCCCCTCTAGAAACATACAAAAAACAATAAACAAGAATAAAATATAAAAATGCTACAAACATGCAGTTTTTACTAATTTTTCATATGCCATTTTTCTCTAGTAACTTACTGCGTTTATTACAGACAGACCGCGACAGAACAAATGAAAATAATACCATCTTAAGTATGAAATAGTTGTATCGTTTTGATTTCAGAATGTCAAGATTCAATGTATGGAGGAATTCTGCAATAATACATGTTCCGCCGCGTGTGTCGAAAAGTTATGCAATATGCATACCGGGGAATGCGTGTCTTGCAATGGCAATATTGCAGGTCCATTCTGTGATTGTAAGCAAATATTTCAAAAAAATTGTAATTTATTTAAGTACACATCGGAAAAATAATTTATATATATATTATATTCTCCAACAAAGTTTGCTAAATATGTAGGATCTCAAGGACGATAATTGTGGATTGAAAGCTATATCTTGACAATGTTTCATTTGCGAGATAATAGTATCTGCAACAACATTTCACCTCATCTATTCCAAAATGACTCATTAACGAATGTGAAAAGTTGGGCAAATATGATTAGGCATATGATGTTCTTGTAGGGTTATTCAAGATGACTTGATTGTGAAAAGAAACTGTTAGGCAGATGGTGTTTTTGGATAATGATTCAAGATGTCATGATTGGTGAAAAGAGTGAAATTTTAAATCTAGTGCTTTGTTTTGTTTTTTGCAATGTGCATTCTGTACTAGGGAATGATTTCTATGGATTTAGTACTAGGATATTATTACAAGAAATTAACTAGTAATATTTAATACTAGGAATATAGTACTAGGGTATTGGTTAGTTAGTTAGTTTCTTATTCCTCTGTGGCCAAGTACGGCACATAGGGCGGATGGCAATATATACCAATGTCTCTCGTTGCATTGCAATTTGATTTAGATCTTCATTGTTTATAATACCGATGGTGAAACGTTCTCTTGTAATAGTTCTAAGTAAAGTTGTTTTGGCCTTCCTTGTTTTCTCTTGCCATTTGGTGACCACATCAAAGCTTGACAGGGAAGTCTTTCAATATCCATTCATGTTAATAGTAATAGGGAATTTAATGCCAGAAATTTAAAACTAGAAATTAAGTATTAGGAAATGAGTAACATGAAATTAGTACTAGGAATGTTGTTAAAGGAAATGAGTACTATACATTTAGTAATAGGAAGTAAGTACTAGGAAATGAAGCACTAGGAATTTATTACGAAGAATATTGTACTAGGATATTAGTATTAAGAAATTTAGTACTAGAAATTTTAGTAGTAGGAGTTAAGTACTAGATATTTTGTAGAAGGAAAAGGGTACTAGTGATTTAGTACTAGGATATCTGTATTAGAAATTTAGTACAAGAGAAATGAGTACTAGGAGTAGTACTATCAATTTAGTACTATCAATTTAGTAATATCGCTTCTTCTTCTTCTTCAGCGTTTCATTCTCAAACTCCTGCTGGAGATCTAGTAGTACTGTTACAGGAGAGATCCAGCAGGATGCAGTCTAGAGAATGGAAATGCGTTGTGTCGCCGTTTTATTTGCACCAATGGCCCAATACATCCGTCTTCGGCGGTGTACTATCTATTAATTACTATCAATTAAGTACTATCAATTAATTACTAAACAATAAGTAATAATAATTTAGTACATTACATTATACATTAGTACAAGGAATCGAGTATTATGAGTTGCGTATGGTGAATTTAGTTCTGTGAATTTAGTACTAGGTATGTACTTAGAACTATGAATTTACACAAAAAGACACAAGGAGTGTAGCCTTCTCCCTTCAAATCCCCCCACCCCCCCCCACCAAGTGACGAGTTTTTATATTGTATTTTCGTTTTAAATTGTCACTCCAAATACAATGACAATGAATAACAAAAAAAATTAAAGTGAGTGACCGTGTATAATGTTTATTAACTCCACCCCCCCACCCCCAGACAAAATGATTTTTCCACTAGGTCTTGGTGTCTGGATTACTTTCTGCCATCTAGCAATATTGGGGGTCCATTTTGCCACATTTGCTCAAATCTGGTGTGTTTTTTGTTCAAATAAATCAAAAGTATATTGTTCTGAAATACATGAAAGGAATCAAGTATGTTGTTTAGTACATGATACTGTGCCACCCAAATGGGTAAACCCTCGCCACAATTAAGAAATTTGGAAAAAGTAAATCACCGAAAGTCAAACGAAATCAGTATAAGTGAACACCAAAATGAGCGAATACTTATTTTTTTTTTTCTAATTAAAATCCAGACATACAGACATATCTCATGTCATGGCCGTATTTATATGTATTTTATAGTCTTGAGCAATGTCGGGATATCCCCCCCCCCCCCCAGATCAATCTCGGAATATAAATAAAACGTTAGTGATAACACTGGTATTCGCTAATAATAGGATAATCTTACGATACATACATGCTTCGAGAATGTACGAATATGTTATTGATTATGTTCTGAATATCAGAATATTTTTGTCTAAATGTTCAGATGTTTTGAATATTCTTATTTTCACAGCATGTCCTCATGGTTTCTTTGGTGAATTGTGTGATGGAAAATGTTCGGAACATTGTGCGAACAAAACATGCAATGACAAGACTGGAGACTGTGATAAATGCATCGATAACTACACTGGAAAACAGTGTCGAAATAGTAAAACAAGATCATTCATCACGTCTTTCTGTTTACTTGCATGTCTATATTGATGTCTCTGTGTGTATATACCTGCATCTACCAATCTTCTGGCCAGCCTACATGCTTCTCGTCCGTTATATTTGTTCGTACATTCATGCTTATATTTGAATACATACCTACATGATTATCTATTATTCTACTTGTCCACGTTTTCATGTAAACATGTATCATTATACCTTCATTCCTCTCTTGTCGTTACATTTGTCCTAATATTCATGCACACATTTATTGACATGCCTACATGCAGTTATGACGTTCTCTATATCATCCTGTTTATTTATACATCTATATGCTTACATACATGTCTCTTTGTTGTTGTGGGTTATTACATGAAGCGTTATCTTTGCTACTGTGGGACAGGTACCTATAGTTATGACTCTTTTCCCTTAATTTTGCTCTTCTAACAATAAATATTTCCATTGTGTTTTATGCGTGGCAACCTGATTATCTGTGCGCCTTTTGGCTGGTTGCCTCCGTCTTCAGCACTCTGCTTACTTGGGTCGGTTTATGGTCCTGCTCGAGTGGGAGTGCCCGACTAGTCTTAGTTTCCAGCCTCTGATGGCATAATAGAAGAGCCAGGGTAAAATTAGATGGTCGCAAAAGCAAGAAAGTCCTACTGCGACATGGAGTCCCCCAGGGAGGAGTCCTGTCACCCACACTTTTCTTGGTTTACATCAATGACCTAGTTGCTGAACTACCACACGGGATCAAAGTGGCAATGTATGCTGACGACCTGGTGATCTGATGCAAGAAAGAACATGCGACAGTGGCCACTAAACAAATACAAAAAGCTATCGATGCCCTAACCTTATGGGCAAATAGATGGTGCGTCAGCATTAACACAGATAAGTGCAGCACTACACTATTTACCCTCTCACCAAAACAAAAAGCTGGTCATATAAAGATAGATGGAGAGCTCTTGAAAGAAGACAAACAACCAACATACCTCATAGTTACTTTTGATGATTAGCTGACATGGAAGCAGCACATAAACAAAGCAACAACAAGACCCAGGAGGAAGTTAGCTATCATGAGAAAACTAAGTGGATCCACATGGGGAGCCAGTGGGAATATACTCAGTAAAGTTTACCAGAAATGCATAAGACCACACCTGGAATATGGTACAGCTGTGTGGTGTTCTGCATCAAATAACACATTACAAGATCTAGATAAAGTGCAAAACCAGGCACTTAGAATAATGTTGGGAGCAATGAAATGAACACCCATAACAGAGATGCAGAAAATGGGACGAATGCAAACACTTGGCGAACGCAGAGACACAAAAGTACTAATTCAAGCAGAAAAGTTTCAGTGTATGCCGAGTCATCCAATGAAGGAAAGATTCCAAAAGCTAGCAATTTGGAGACTGAAAATAAGCAGGTTTATCCATCAAGTTAAACGACTCGGTAGACAACTTACAGACCTACCTGAAGTTGACAGCCCCTTAAGGTATGTACCAGAACAAACCCCATGGAGTGAAAGGCATGGAATGCCAATATACATTCAGACCAATGTGAAAGGAATACTAAGCGATGACAAACAAACAGTGTGCAGCGGAGCACAGTCACCCTCAGTTTCCTGGATGAGGAATATCCACAAGATATATGGGTCAGAGTATACACAGATGGGTCAGCACAGAATGATGTGAGGAATGGAGATGCAGGTGTATATATAGAATATCCACACAATCCTAGAGATACAATCAGAACACCTACAGGAAAATTCTGTAATTATCATGATGCAGAAATCCAGGCAATTAATGTGACAGCTAAAAATCTGCTGAACTTCAACGCTGACCTACAGCCTGTGGTATTCCTGACAGATGCAAGGTCAATGCTTCAAGCTCTCCAGTATGGAAAAATAACAGACTTGAAAAAACTACTTAGTGAATTGTCTTACCAGTATAGGGTAACCATGCAGTGGATATCCTCTCACTGTTAAATACCAGGAAATGAAAAAGCAGACCAACTATCTAAGGAAGGTGCTGCCGAAGACAACCAGATATACCAATCACCTACCATCAGAAAAAAACAGATGATCAAGTCAATAAGAAAGCCACAAACACCAACACAATATGATTATTACATTATGAACAGATCAGAACAAGTTACAATTCTACGTCTCAGAACAGGACTCAACCGACTCCGCAGTCACATGTATACAAAGTTCAAGATTGGCAACACGGCCATGTGTACATGTAGACAGGCAGGCAGTACAGGATGCCAAACATATACTTCAAGAGTGTTCTGAGCATGAAACGCTGAGGCAGATCTATTGGACAGAGGAAACAACACTGGAATCAAAGCTCTATGGGACACTGTATGAAGTACAAAAGACAGTGAGTTTTATTAAGGAGACAGAATTGCAGATATAGACATGTTTCAAGTGAACGGAATAAGAATAATAATAATAAATACATCTAATTACCTACATGCATGTATGTTGTTATATGTGATCATCTATACAAGCAAACATGTATCTATTGATATCAAGTCACATATTCTTTCCAGAACGTTGTCTTCGTAGTGGATATTCGGAACTCCTCTCTGTTCCAAGGAAGAAGGCTTGCATTGGCCAAAGACGTGTGCATACATTACTCGATGTCGCTGATCCATCGTCTTCTTGGTCTTCCTCCTCTTCTCTCCCCCGACACTATGCCCTCTAAAATAAGTCTTTCGATGCCAGTATGTGTCGCTTTAAGTGTCAAAAATACTGTAGCTTCCTTCTTATGATGGTAGTTAGAAGCCACACTTCGTTTTGTTTCAGTAATTTCAATACTTCAATGTGTTTCCATTTCTCTGTCCATGATATTCGTAGGAATTTTCTGTACCACTTCATTTCATACGCATTTATTCTTTTGGACAATGTCTTATTTAAAGTCCAAGTCTCACATCCATATTTATTCCCGTATATATTTACCTACACGTTATTCAGTATATATATATATATATATATATACATGTATGAGTGTTTGTGTTTGTGTGTGTGTACGTGCTTGTCTCTATGCCTGGTGTGTGACCAATCATGCGTCACATGCTGCACATCTTCACTAGTATTTCAATTAAATGCCGTTTATACATTTTTGGCACCTCATGGAATATATAATGAGCTAAAAATGCTCATTGTATACATGTGATACGGATTACATGTTCGGATAATTAGTCATGGAAATACATATCTATTGAAGACTAACAAGCCTAACAAACCATCAAGTATTGCCATAGTTGCCTTAATCAGAAAACACACATTAAAAAATATATGCATTTTAAAGGAAACATTTATTTTAATGATTATATCAATACATTTTAAAGTTGAATTCATCATATAATGTATATAAATGACAAAGATATACAAACCATATTGTTTATGGTGAGATACTCAGGACAAAACTAATGACCGATGGACAGAAGAAGAACTTCAAGAAGTCACTCAAAGTTTTTCTAGCGAGCTTCAACATCGAAGCTACATTATTAGATTGTATCATTCAGAATTGCTAAGTGTGGCGCAGTAGAAACATAAAATGAGATAGCATCGACGATACTCATCTAATCTCAAAGACACACAGACAATGTGATGCCAGAAATGACATAGGAAAATCCATGTCATACCATGTTCCATATGTTCACCTGTACATTGTTCCATATGTAACCTGTATCATGTTCCAATGGCACGTGCCATGTTCCATATGTTGACCTGTATCATGTTCCAATGACACGTACAATGTTCCATATGTTGACATGTATCGTGTCCCATATGTTGCCCTGTATAATGTTCCATATGTTGAACTGTATCATGATCCAATGACATATGCAATGTTCCATATGTTCACCTGTATCATGTTGCAATGATAAATACCATGTTCCATATGTTGACCTGTATCATATTCCAATGACACGTATCATGTTTCACGTGTTGACCTTTACCATGTTTCACATATTGGCCATACGATACTCCATATGATGACACGTACCATGTTCCATATGATGACACGTACCATGTTCCTTATGTTGACACGTACCATGTTCCATATAATGACCTGTACCAAGTTCCATATAATGACCTGTGCCACGTTCCATATGATGACACGTACCATGTATCATATGTTGACATTTATCATGTTCCACATATTGACCATACGTAGCTCCATATGATGACACGTACCATGTTCCATATGATGACCCGTACCAAGACCAATATGTTGACCAATACCATATTCCACATGATGACACGTACCATGTTCCTTATGTTGACCCGAGCCATGGTCCATATGTTGACACGTACCATGTTCCCTATTTTGACCCGTACCATGTTCAATATATTGACACGTACAATGTTCCATATGTTGACCATTACTATGTTTATATGTTGACAAGTACCATGTTCCATATATTGACCAGTACCGCGTTCCATATGTGACACTTACCATGTTCCATAGGTTAACACGTTCCATGTTCCATATCGTGACACGTACCATGTTCCATATCGTGACACGTACCATATTCCATGTGATGACACGTACCATGTTCCATATGATGAAACGTACCATGTTACATATGTTGACCAGTACCATGTTGCATGTTGACACGTACCATGTTCCATACGATGATATATACGATGGTCCATACAAATAACTATTATAATCATATGTATTCCCAAATTTGTCAATTGATTCTACGCAAGGATTGTACTTTCCATTCCCCCTCGCACACACTAGAGACATGCCAGAGCAAAAGTGTAATGCTGGTGTTATTATTGCCTGCTATGGATGGTTGTTATTATTGCCTTCGATGGGCGGTTGTTATTATTTATATTATACGAATATATATTAATACATAGTATATGACACTCATGTTTGTACAATTGTAAATTAGGAAGTGAAGATACGGCTGAAGAGCAAATTAACACATTGCAATAACATACAAATGCATCGACACACAACAAAATACGAAGACCAATGTTTCTTGACAAAGGACGCTCTAGATTGCAGGAACATACATTGCATATACTGATGATAATTGACCATATATGTTTGTGTTTATATATATATATATATATATATATATATATATATATATATATATATATATATATATATTATATAGCTCTCTGTGCATGTCCTCCCAGGGCAGGATGAATACCCTCAGGTGCCTTAAGCAAGTGATTTGTATACGTAATTTTGAATCCACGCCGCTCTACAAATTTAATTGTATGTAATGCATATTTATTTTTATATCCAACAGGCCCTGATGACGGGATGTACTATGCAGTTATGGTGTTGTTAGTTTTACCATTTCTGGCTACGTTGGCATTAATGATCTTCTGTCTAATGAAGAAACTGAATGCAGAACATCCATCTGAAGGTTTCACGGAACCAGGTGTAGAAGTGCTAAAGAAAGCATAATTTATGTTACAATACCTACAGATCTGACAATGTATGCTGCCGTTATGATCGATGCATATGTTTGTGGCAACTATTAATAATGTAACCGCAAACATTATTAAGTATTTATCCACACACACAAATATGCAATAGTTCAACTACTTTGCAAGACATACTAGTGACATATATGAACTGTGTGTTTCTTCTCTTAAATATGTATGGAAGTGACATAAGAACATGAATAAATGCAAAATATCTACGAAATATATGATAGATTCCTAGTTTCGGAGTATCTGCATATGTGATGTTGATAACGATTATTGATATTGAGAAAATATATCGAGACCCTATAGAAGCTGTGGGTCTCAAGGAATTATCTGCGAACATACTAATTTTTCAGCACAATAGCTAGACAAATGATATCCATGGATACCGCAACGTTGCATGATAGTATATATAATGCACTATATGGTATAGACTGGACGTATCATGAAAGATGTGTGCGTCGTGTTTCCCTGCTTTTACACGTAAGTGTCAAATGGGCGTAGATTTGCCCATCGCCCCAAGTGTCTTTCAACTGAATTCCAATCGTAAGTGTAGCTCACGGTCATCACGTGTAATGGACGAAGAACAACATCAGTTGGCGAGTAGAGAATAGACGAGGCCGGCAGTTGACGGGCGGTTGTTGAATGTATTAACTACTTTAAATGATGCAACCAGGTTATGATTTGGGTAATTGTGTATTCAGTGCGGCATTTTAGAACTTGATCCATATGTTGACACGTACCTTGTTCCATATGTGGACCAGTCACTTGTTCCATATGTTTACTCGTATCATGTTCCATATGTTGACCCGTACCATGTCCCATATGTTGATAGTACATTGTTCTATATGATGACCAGTACCATGTTATATATGTTGACCCGTACAATGTTGCATATATTGACCAGTACCATGTTCCAAATGATGACACGTCCCACGTTTCATATGTTGACCCGTACCATGTTTCATATGTTGATCCGTACCATGTTCCATATGATGACTCCTACCGTGTTCCATATGTTTACCCATACGATGTTCCTTATGATGACATATACGTGTCCCATACAATGAAACACTTATAATTAAAGGTATTTCCAAATTTATCAATTTATTATCAGCTCGGAATGTACTTTCCATCCACCATCGCATACACAACAGAGATGCCAGAGCACAAGTGTAAAGCTGGTGTTATTATTGCCTGCGATGGGCGGTTGTTATTACTACTATTAACAACATCAGTTGGCGAGTAGAGAATAGACGAGGCAGGCAGTTGACGGGCGGTTGTTGAATGTATTTACTACTTTAAATGATGCAACCAGGTTATGATTTGGGTAATTGTGTATTCAGTGCGGCAATTTAGAACTTGGTTCTGAAGATCAGCATGATGAATGTTTTCAACCACCAAGCAACGGGAACCGTAAGCATGCATACATTTCAATATTGTTTGGGAAGACTGAACGCCTATGCGTTCGCCGAGAGAGCACTGCCGTAGTCTCGTAAATGATAGCCGTGCGTGACGATGTATGATTTTCTGTGAACACCATTTCCGCAGGAAAACATGAAGGTACACGAAAAAGATATGGGTCCAATTACAGCATGTGACGTAGACGTAACTGTATTTATGAGTTAAGTAGTAAGTAGACAATGAACTATTACACATTACACATGGTTGATGCCTACATATCTAAGCAAATTCGTTATAATTCATTACTGTTTGTCTAGTGTATTATGTGGTTGTAAGAGATGGGTAACTCACTGCAGACATTGAGATATGGTTGGAAACCTTTGATTATAGATGTTACACAAAAAATCTGCGAACATCATATAAAGGAAATACGAAAAAAGTGTATGAAAGAAAATAAAGAAAATGCAAATACGATCAACGCATTTGAGATGCACTGCTACAGAAAGATACTTAGAATATTCTGGAAAGGAAAAAAAGAGGAAACTCAGATAGTATAAATACATTGAAGATTCCAGAGTGTTGGTTACTGAATATAGTAGCAAAATAAAAACTGCACCTGTTTGATCACATAAAGAAACATACCGTTTTAGATAATATGATGAAGTGCAGAGTACCTGGAAGGGCAGAAAGGGCAGATCAAGAAGACGGCGGACAGACGACATTAAAGATAACATCAATATCTCGTTTGAAAATTCTAGACACAGTAGGGATCAGGGAGTTAATTGGGAAGGCAACGTGCTGAAGAGAATACGTCTAATGACACGACATATACATTCACAAGAACCATTGCTTTCAATAGTGAAACGTCGAATATTGCATGGTAAGGACATGTTTGCCGAAATTGTATCTTTGGCACAAACTCTACTTAATGAAACAGTCGAAGGTGAACCAAACAGAGAAGATCAAAGAGAATCAGGTATATACAGCGCCTCTTTCTTTTTGCTTTATACACCATTATGCTTTGGAATGTCTGGGGTAGTATAGTTATAATATTGTCTCTTAGAAGAGACGTTTCTGTGTGACTCATATATATTTGTTTCCATTTATACTTTTTTTTCTACAATTCATATTTTGGATGGTCTGCCCCTGGCTTTGTATCCACCATATCTGTATTGTAACGCTTTTTGTGGGGCAATATCTGACGGTATTCTGGAATCATGTGAAAGTCACTTAATCTGTTGTCTTCCGATGTAATCTATGATTGATATTGTGTTTGCTAGTCGTCTGGTGTTTTCATGTCTGGTTCCATCTCTTATTGTTATTCCAAGAATTCTACATCGACGGGTCATTTCTGTTGCAACACGTATGCTTTTGTCTTTTAGTGTCCAAGTTTGACATTGGTAGCAGAGTGATTGTATGATGGTAATTCTATGTAGTGCAGTTTTAGTATGTTTGTTGAAATACTTGTTTTTATAGGAAATACATGTCCTAAGATCTGGTATAATATATTACATCTGTGTTGTATTTATTTTGTATTTTTTTCTCATTTGATGATATGCTGCTTTCAAGGTAAACATATTTCACCTGTGTTAGTTGTTGACCATTGATTAAATTAGTAATGTTTCCTAATATTTTTTGCGACAGATAATATCTCGGTATTTTTCTGTGTTATCTTCATGTTAAAGTCCTTACAATTAGGATATATTTTAGATGTTGTTATTCTTCTGATGTTGATATTATTCCTTGATATCTGCAAAAAGAAGTTCAATAAAGATATTTTTTTATGTCGTCATCTTCATTGGTGTTTACAATTTTACATATACAATCGATACATCTAATGAATAACAACGGAAATAAGACGCACACTTGTTACACTACAGAGTTTATGTTGAATTTGCTTGAGATCCCAGAACTCACTCTAACTGCATATTGACTTCCGGTATAACTACTACTGCACATGTTAATTAGGTGATTTGGGGCTTCATATTTTGATTTTTTTTTAAATGTCCATAGATGATGCCTGTCTTCTATGTCGAATACTTTTTCTTGGACTACATATGCTATTTTCAGTTCTTGGTTGTTTTCTGCCAGCTGTCTATGAGTAAACATTGCATTTGAGATGATAGTGTTCTTACGAATTTTAATCTGAGTGTTGTTGTGGTTCGATGAATCATGTAATCCTCTTTCTAGAATTATGTTTGGAAAATTCACCATTGTGGCTTAGAAGAGAGATGCATGTGTATTGTGTACAATATGTTTTGATGCCTGTTTTCTTTAAATATGCATTATTACATTTTTTAAGTCTTGGGTTTGTAGTGCATTCCACATTATGTTAAAAATGAAATGCAGCAATGTTATCCCTGTATTTTCTGCTGTATTGATTAATTCGAGTTGTATGTTTTCCGGGCCCTGAGGATATGTTTTGTAGAGCTGATTACATTGCTCATACAAAACCAATGATTTAAAAAAAAAATTAATAAACAAGATGTGTCCTCACTAGTCTGCATCGTTGAAGAGAGAAATCGCAGGATGATTATGTGAGTTGATGCATCGAAAAGGAACCCCTACGACGTAATATATATATATATATATATATATATATATATATATATATATACTAATAATTCCTATGTTAGTTTTTGCTGTTGTTAATATTGCATGGTTTTCAGTGTTTGGACACATCTTGGGTAGTTTTAGTGAGAATTATATACATATATAGTGTGCACATAGAAGCGCAACATTATTTCAAATGTGTACAACAAATTTATTTTACGGAATTAATGTTTCAACCCTGGCATGAAGAAACGTTCAGGCTTTAACTAAACCAAACTCATCTCTAGTCTTTATCAACGGTTTGATGACGATGCTGGATCGCTCACTGAAGTTAGTATAGGGCCGTATGAACAATACATATGTAGGGTTTTTAGCGATCGCAGCACGTTACTGTCCGTTTTGTATGAAATTTGACGAGCTGATGTCAATACGTGGACTGTTGAAAACTCAGGTGCAAATCGGGGTCTCTGTTACCTCTATTATTGTATGGTAGTGTTTCCTGATATAACTTAATTGGACTTTGTCCGCTGGTTGAAAGGCGCACGGATCTACAAAAGAGAGGCAAACTCATCAACTACCAAGGTGCAAATCGATTGCTGACGAAGCACAGCATCAGGCCGATCAACCTACAACAGATCTTCGGCAGGAATTGTGACTTTCTCTTTGCGGCCTGTCTACCACTTATCCAGTTTGTTGAAATCGCCTCCTATTGTGCCTTAATGATACTTTTAACCACATTATACTGTATGTCTACTACAATTTGAGATTGTCCATTATTTAAGCGTCAAATGATGATACATCGTTGTTCTATAGTAAGATTGCTATTCCAACTGAATGTATTCGAGGACCGCCAATAGTTTATAGACATTCAATAATATGGGCAGAAATATGTTGTGTCCATTACATTCAACGGGAATATCATACACCTTTTATGATTAATTTCCAAAATGTTGTTTTCAATTTGACCTCTTTCATAACCTAATTAATCATGTGAAGTTGCAGGTGAGTGCAGTTGAGGTGAGCATGAGAACTAATGATTGGGTGCTCACATCAGAAAGGTTGAATAATGTTAAATAAGCGAATGTCTTTTATAAAAGTAACTCCCTAAAATAAAGTTGCGTTCAATTTTTTGAACAGTATATAATACTAACGTATATTTATGTATGTATGTGTGTGACATCAATCAATCACTCAAGTGACATGACATAAGCGATCATGTTTCTCTACAGCTCTCTTGTGTCACTTGTGTTGTTAATACGTGCAGTTGGTGGCATCCTTTTGTGTCACAGTGACCACCCATAAGTTATTTCTTCCCTTTGTCTTAATCTATCTCTTTCCTTTAATATTTTTGAATGTTACTAAATGTTTAATATTTCTATTTCTCATTATATGCTCTGCAATCTTGACTGCATGCTTCTAATTGTTATCATAATGTGCCTTTTGTTGCAGCGACAGCATCTCTGAAGCCCTCTACATTAGAGTTCTTGATGTACTAATCTAAAATATATAGTTTTCAAAATCTTCTGCAAAACAAAAGCACATCTCGGTTCACTTCAAATTGTCATGGGCTCTTTTGTTCACTGCCCATGTTTCTCATACATAAAAAATAGCATGTGCACAATATAATATTATAGCATTCTTCTTGTTCTTTAACGTTCATTCTTCCCGCTGTATCTGTCTTGTAGTAAGACCATGGTCCTACTAGATTTCCAGAAGAATGTAGTCCAGAGAATGGAAATTCTTTGTTTAGCCGTTTTATTTTCGCCAATGGCCCGATACATCCAACTTCAGCGGATTATAGCATCTGAGAAACAAAAAAATAGATTAGCAATGATACTACACAAAAAATATGAAATACCTATTTCAAGGAATAATTAGAAAAAAACGTAGATAGACAAATTAGGAAGCTATGTATCCCAGTGGCAACATATTGTTGTGAAAGGTGTGAACTGACACCAACAGTTGAAACGAAAATATCGTCATTGGAACTCAGATATTAAAAAGATCTCCTATGAATATCAAGGATCGGAGGACTAACTAATACATATATCCACAACGACCTGAACATAGGAGTCTGGCTTCCTCAGTACTATGCAAAAATTATGCTCACCTATTTCTGGATATTGTTTACTGAAGCACATCATAGAACTGCCACTAGATCGCTTATCACATCATAAAATCACTAGCAGATTTCTGAATCACATCATACATCTAAAGTCACAGAGGCACCAATCACAATGAGAGAACTGGAGTATGCAATATCCAAATTGAAAATGAAAAAGTCTCCTGAAGTTGATGGGGTGTCCAACGAAATGATTAGAAACCTGGGAATTGCAGCAAGAGCAAAGCTACTGCAGATCTTGAACACAAGTTTGTCCACAGATAATGTTCCGCAGGCGTGGAGAGAAGCAATAATGATACCACTCCTCAAATCAGGAAAAGATGGCAACACAGTCTCCAACTACAGGCCCATCAGCCTCACAAGCTGTCTATGCAAAACAATGGAACGCATTTTCAATCTTAGGATGCAGTGGTACCTTGAAAGTGAAAACCTTCTGGTATCACATCAAGTAGGTTTCAGACAGTGCTACTCTACTGACGATCAGGCAACCTACCTCGCCCAAGAGATTGAGGATGCCTTCCAAGATAAGAAACAGGTACTATCAGCATGGCTAGACCTCAGGAAAGCATTTGATAAGGTCTGGAAAGAAGGGCTCCTAAAGAAATTGCGAAATTGCAAGGTTAGCTCAAGAATGTACAAATGGGTAAAAGCATACCTGCATAATAGAAAAGCCGGGGTAAAATTAGATGGTCGCAAGAGCAAGAAAGTCCTATTGCGTCATGGAGTTCACCAGGGGTAGTTCTGTCACCCACACTTTTCTTGGTTTACATCAATGACCTAATTGCTGAACTACCACACGGGATCAAAGTGGCAATGTATGCTTACGACCTCGTGATGTGGTGCACGGAAGAACATGCGACAGTGGCCAGTAAAGAAATACAAAGTGCTATCGATGACCTAAACTTATGGGCAAATAGATGTGGCGTCAGCATTAACACAGATAAGTGCAGCACAACTTTACTCTCTCACCAAAACAATAAGCCGGTCATATCAAGATAGATGGAGAGCTCTCGAAAAAAGACAAACGATACACATACCTAGTAGTTACTTTTGATGATAAACTGACATGTAAGCAGAACATAAACAGAGCAACTACAAAAGCCAGGACGAAGTTAGCTATCCTGAGCAAACTAAGTGGAATCAGATGTGGAGCCAGTGGGAATAACTCAATAAAGATACCAGCAAGGCATAAGACCACACCTGGAATATGGTTCAGCTGCGTGGTGTCCTGCATCAAACACCACATTGCAAGATCTAGATAAAGTGCAAAGCCAAGCACTTAGAATATTGTTAGGAGCAATGATATCAACACCCATAGCAGAGATGCAGAATATGGGAAGAATGCAAACACTTGGCGAACGCAGAGACACAAAAGTACTAATTCAAGCAGAAATGTTTCAGTACATGCCAAGTCAACCAATGAACGAAATATTCCAAAATCTAACAATGCGGCGACTGAAAAGAAGCAGTTTTATCCAATAAGCTAAACGACTCCGTAGACAACTTACAGACCTACCTGAAGTTGACAGCCCCTTAAGGCCTGTACCAGAACAAACCCAGAGGAGTGAAAGGCATGGAATGCCAATATACATTTAGACCAATGTGAAAGGAATACTAAGTGAGGACAAACAGAATAGTGTGCAACGAAGGACAGTCACCCTCAGTTTACTGGATGAGGAATATCCACAAGATATATGGGTCAGAGTATACACAGATGGGTCAGCACAGTATGCAGTGAGGAATGGAGATGCATGTGTATATATATAATATCTACACAAGCCAAGAGATACAATCAGAACACCGACAGGGAAAGTATGCAATAATTATGATGCAGAAGTCCAGGTAATTAGTGTGGCAGCTAAAAAATTGCTGAACTACAACTCTGACCTACAGCCTGTGGTATTCCTGACAGATAGAAGGTCAGTGCTTCAAGCTCTCCAGTATGGAAAACTACTTAGTGAATTGTCTTACCAGTATAGGGTAACCATGCAGTGGATACACTCTCACTGTTGAATACCAGGAAATGAAAAAGCAGACCAGCTGGCTAAGGAAGGTGCTGCCGAAGACCAACGACATATACCAATCACCTACCATCAGAAAAAACAGATGATCAAGTCAATAAGAAAGCCAGAAACACCAACACAAGATAACTATCACATTATGAACAGATCAGAACAAGTTATAATACTGCGTATCAGGACACAACCGAATCCGCAGTCACATGTATACAAATGTCAAGATTGACAACACGGCCATGTGTACATGTGGACAGGCAGCACAGAGTGCCAAATGTATACTTCAATAGTGTTCTGAGCATGAAACCCTGAGGCAAATATATTTGCCAGAGGAAACAACACTGAAATCACAGCTCTATAGGACACTGTATAAACTACAAACGACAGTGCGTTTTATTCAGGAGACATAATAACAGATATAGACATGTTTCAAGTGAACGAAAGATGAAGAAATCATACATCTACAAGTAGATTTCTGAATCACATCATACAGCTACTAGTAGATTTCTGAATCACATAATACAACTACTAGTATATTTCTGAATCACATAATACAACTACTAGTAGATTTCTGAATCACATAATACAACTACTAGTAGATTTCTGAATCACATAATACAACTACTAGTATATTTCTGAATCACATAATACAACTACTAGTAGATTTCTGAATCACATAATACAACTATTAGTAGATTTCTGAATCACATAATACAACTACTAGTAGATTTCTGAATCACATCATACAACTACTAGTAGATTTCTGAATCACATAATACAGCTACTAGTAGATTTCTGAATCACATCATACAGCTACCCGAATATTTGTCCATGATTTTCCGTAGTTTTGTTTTGCTTGTCCTCCCATGCTGAGTGTCTGCCATCTACTTGTCTCCTTACATCGACTATTTTCTTTGTATTTAACCTAATATCTTCCACCACCACTCTATGGGTGTCGAACATACTGCGATCTGTCTCCAAACACCTTTTCCTCCCTGTGTCACTAGAAAATGTGACGAACGCAAATGTGCCTTGTCGGTTTGTCTTCCTGTCCCAAGGGACCACTACATATTCAATATTTCCAAACTCCGCACATATGTTTTTCACTTCATGGATATTATTTTCCACCACAATCTAGCCATGAACACTTTTCTTGCCTCTCCGGAGTCCTCCCTTTTCCTAACCACCTCTCCGATCTGATCCACATTTGATCGTCTCTGTTTGTAGTCTGGGTTCTGGAATCCGCCTGGTAGACCCCTGCCGCAGAACGGAAATACAGTTTCCAGAACTCCAAATATTTCTGGCGTCGTCATTCCGTCTGTGAGGACAAGTACGTTGTCCGTCTTGGATCGGTGCTATTCTCCGCCTGTAGTCTCTTGCAAGATAACCGCTCACAATTATGGCATCTCCTATTATTGGCTTCGTTGGTATAGGCTCCTTGCTGGTTGCTCCTGTCTCCCCCGCTGGCATCTACCTCTTTCTCTTGTTTCTATCGGCCTGATCTGTCCAAGGAATCTTGAATACGTCCACGATTTTTCATTCCCACATAGTATTCCATTCGCCTATTTGTTTGTTCTTTCCTTGGTGCCAGTTAGATAACACGTCTTAATAACTTTGGTCCGCCTCTAGGAAGTGGTGTTTTATCCATCTTGACGCTATACCGTTAATGAAGAAGTGAGTATGTACAAGTGGGTCTCGTTCTCAAACAGTGAGAAAGACGAGGCTTAAAATGGTTACATTGATTTTCTTTCCGGTGCACGTGGTAGTTCGAGGAAATGGAAAAGCAGATCAACTGGCGTCATGTGTGATTGTGACACAAGGCAATGAGGCAATGGATCGAGATGACGTTTTGTATCTTTTAAGAGATACAACACGTAACAGTGAGGATAGTGTGGATGATGATTCCTTTTCAATGATCATGATTAAAAATCAAGGTTTGAAATGCGGGGTGTTGCTAGAAGTGAACGTTTTGAGGGGCGCGGAAGAATGATGGTCAACCAGCATAGGACCCGGTACTATCAGTATAAGTGTAAAGGGGGATACACTAAGGGAGTGATTAGAGACACTATGGATGTGTACAATTTGCAGTGATGATGATCCGACGACTAACTAGCTAACTAATAGTGCAGCAGTTGTCTGCCCACCTATTTTTCATATAACTCATCTGGAAATGCTTCTTCGGCTATGTCAGTGAGCCGATCGACGAAGGCTTATACTGACTCATTTTGTTGTTGTCATATTGGGGTTAATTTGGAGAGTGCGTTTTGTGCTCCCGTAAGACCGGCGTTTCTTCTCTCTAGTTCCCCACTCAGTTCTTCCCACGTCCCGGACAGATCCTTCTTTAGTTTTTACTTTTTATTACATCTGCGACACAAACTCGTCTTACCTGGAGCGCTAATTTCTTATTTGTCTCTGCGCTTGCGTTCGTTATCAATGCGTATTTGTCGATTTCTCTTATCCACTCCTTAATCTGACTTTCTTCACATGTGATAAGCGAAATGGCTATATCAGTTCCCTGCCACTCATCCCCTCGTTCTTTCGTCGTTCATTTTGCGGGTTCAGTTGTTCTGGTTTCAGACCTCAACATTTCTTACATCTTTTGATCCTTTCTCTGACTAGTAATAATCCCCAATATGTTCATGTGAGTCTTTTCAGTAGTTGTAATCGTTTAAGTGCTTTAATTTTGATATTTTATACATGCTTCTTGAGGGTGAGCTGCTGATAAAGCGTGATTCCAAGATATGCCGGGTGATCTTCTATTGGAACTGTCTATGCACCCAACCATAGACTGATATTTTCTTTAGCTACTATATGACCTTTGGTAAAGATTGTAAAGAAAGTTTTCTCACAGAGTACTTTCAACTTCCATGTTTGACAATACTCGTGCCGTCTTCTTATGATGGTCTTTTAAATTTACGTCGTCTAAAAGCAAACACGAAAACTAAATCTAGTACTGTTTGAGAATTACTTTATGCGGAACACTGTGCATTGTATGCTGACTCTGTCGTAAACATGCAGAGCACAATAGACCGCTTCTCAAAGGCCTCCAACAACTTTGGTCTCACTATTAACACCAAAAAAAAAGAAGTCATGCACCAATCAACATCAAATAGCCAACATACTGCTACTTCCATCATCGTCAATCATGAAAAACTGCAGGTAGTCGACAATTTTATTTACCTTGGAAGCACTCTCTCTCGCGATGTCAACATTGATGTGGAAATTACCAATAGACTGGCAAAAGCTAGTGCTGTATTTGGCAGAGTACGCAACAATGTATAGGACAGAAGAGGTATAAGAACAACCATCAAACTACAGGTATATCATGCTGCTGTTATACCAACCTTACTATACGCATGCGAAACGTGGACAGTGTATGCTAGACATGCAAGAAAATTAAATCATTTCCATCTTACCTGCCTACGTAAATTACTAAACATCCATTGGTTGGACAAAGTACCAGACTACGAGGTCTTGGAAAAATCAACCTCAATAAGCATCCACACAATACTTATGAATGCGCAGACACGCTGGACAGGCCATCTTGTGCGTATGGAGAACTCGCGTTTGCCAAAACAAATATATTATGGAGAACTCAAGGCAGGATTTCGAAAAGCTGGTGGACAGAAAAAGCGTTTCAAAGACACGCTCAAGTCATCCTTGAAACATTTTAACATTGACGTAGGCGCTTGGGAGAGCCTCGCTCAGGATAAAACAGCATGGAGTTACAGCATTAGAACGGGAGCACTAGCGGCGGAAGAATTCAGACAAGAAACTGCAAGACAGAAATGGACACGTAGAAATGAAAAAAAAAACATATCAACCTCACACAGATACCTCCTATTGTGCCAATTCTGTAAAAGAACATTTTGTGCGCGCATTGGACTTGCTAGTCATTTAAAAACGCACTATTAACTTTATTATTTTATTAGTTATTGTTATTATTATTATGGTTGAGTTTTTGGTCATCGTCGATCACGACGGACGAACATCATAAGTCTTCTTATATCTCTATTTAGTACTGTGTCAGCACTTTCAACATTCGCATGGATCTGCCATATTGTTAGGTCATCAAGGGCTTTTCAGCTTTAATATTTGTAACAAGGTCATTAATGTAAATGAGGAAGAGGGTGCAGCTCCATTAGATCCTTGTTGTAAGCCTTCCTCTAGAACTTCTTTATATGAAATTGCGTCATTTATCTTTTTCTGGATTGTTCTGTCAATGAGGAAACATTTTATTAAGTTATATAGCTTTCCACTAATTCCCACCGTAATACAATTTATCAAGAGGACCTTTTTCCATACTCGATTACAAGTCTGTTTAACGTCAGAGAAGAAGGCAACATTATGCTTGTTTTCCTTGAATCCACCATTGATTTTCATTTCATAGATGTCCTTCTTTGCAACTGCCTTTTCTGAAGCAAGCCAGGTCATAGCAGAGGATGTTGAAGCTCTCCAGGAAACAGTAAAGCCGTACGTTAACGTTTTTACAAATGAATCCGATTACTATACTTTAATAAAAACGTAATTATTCATGTGAACAAATTTACATGTATATATATATAACATGCTTCGCGAAGTCATCTATACTAAATATTTCTAACTATGAATGTACTATGAAGTTCCTGGATTGTACGGAGTCACAAAATTATAAGTTTTCATTTTCTCTTCACGTAGTAAACTACTTTTTCCCAATTTCTTTACGTAATAATAATTATTTTTTTCTGAACAAACTTGCTAATTATAGCAATATTGTCAAATGTTAATACTCACATATAGTGTGTGTCTTTTGTTAAGAATTTTCTAAATAGTATCTACTTCAAACACACAATTTTCGAATTATTTCATTAATTTGCCTTCGATCGATATATATTCTATTAGTATCTCGCGTTATGTCCTGATCCTATGTCGCATTGTGACGGTAATTAAACACGTTTTTGTCACATTTATTTATGGTCATTTGAATGATTGATATGTAACGTGTATATGTATTTTTCCAATCAGTTCAAATGTAATGAATATAGGTGTAACTTTGCTATATAACTAGCTTGACTATATGCTGCCCAAAATACACAAGGTATTGAATCCCGGCAGACCTATTGTCTCAGCTTGCTCTTGTCCTACAGAGCACATCTCTGATTTCCTCGACAGTATTTTGCAGCCCTTAGTCGAGGCACTGCCTTCATTCTTGAAAACACCAAGCATGCTCTCACCATTTATTCTTCTGTGCATTTGTCTTCTGATCGCACCTGTCGTCTGTTCTTGCTTGATGTTTGCTCTCTGTACACGTCTATACCACAGGCCGATGGTCTTAGGGCGTTGCAGTTCTTTCTGGACAATAGTCCGCATCCTTCTGTATCCACTCCAACCCTTATCCGCTTTGCTGAACTGGTGCTCACACTCAACTATTTTGAATTCGATGGACATTTCTTCGACCAGATCAGTGGTGTGGCCATGGGCACTAAGATGGGGCCCAGCTATGCCTGTCTTTTCATGGGACATCTAGAACATCTAGTTTGGTCTACCTACGATGGCCCATTCCCATCTCTTTTCCACGAATACATTGATAATGGGATAGGCATTACTGACATGACAGAAGCAGCACTGTCTCGCTTCATCAACTTCATCAACAATTTCAACCCCGCTATTAAATTCACATTTACCATTTCCACCGCCTCTGTCCATTTCCTGGACATCATTGTCACTATTCATCCCCTATACCTCAGCACATCAGTCTACTACAAACCCACTGATGCACATGGCTTTCTGCTCTACACTTCTTCTCATCCTCCCGCCTGTCGCAACTCTCTACCTTACTCACAGCTTCTTCGCCTTCGTCGCTTATGTAGCGATGACGACGATTTTCTCGACAAATCCTCTGAGATGATTGAGTTCTTTCGTAGACGCTCCTTCCCTGACATCATTCTTTCATTGGCTTGGCTCCGTGTACGCCAGCTATCTCACCTTGGTACCTTGAATAATTCCCAGGGTTCTTCCTCCTCCTCTGATAGGGTTAAACTGGTTCTTACCTTCCATCCCCATAACTCGACTGTCCGTCGTATACTACTTAAACATTATTCCCTTCTCCAGTCTGATTCTGACACCCGTGACGCTTTCCACAAATTACCTCTGGTGGCCTTTAGGCGCGACAAAAATCTGAAGGACATCTTGGTCCACAGCCACCTCAGGTCCTCTGCACCTGACCATTTTGGTACCGTGCGGTGCTCACGAGGTCGTTGTTGCACATGTCCTTATGTGGTTCAGATGCGCTCCATCTCATTCCCCAAGGCCAGTATCTCCATCGATGAGGCCTTTACATGTGAATCCCGTAATGTTATTTACGTGATCATATGTAAACGCTGTGGTAAGCAATATATTGGTGAGACTGGCCTTAGACTGAGCGACCGCTTCTGTAACCACTTGCATGCTATCAAACACAGAACACCCACTCCTGTGGCCAATCACTTCAACGGCGATGGCCACCGTGGTGTCATTGACATTCAGGTCACTTCCATCAGATCTTGCACCACCGATGATAGATCTAGGTACGCCCTCGAAAATCGTCTCATTTTCGAGTTGGGTACCATCAAGCCATTTGGACTCAATTCCGACCACTCTTTCGCTTAGTTCTCGGTCGTATTGGTCTTTGTTACGTCATCGTTTTGTTCCTCTCGTTCCACCTGTATTATCGTCTTTGTGTACTTCCTGTTCGTATGCTTCCGGTATCTATCTTACTATCACATTTCACTCGGATACGCATACATTTTCACTTGTGGTTTTTTTATGTTTGTATGTTATGTCCGTATCTTGAAAAATACCTATTGGTCCGAAACGTCGACTTTGTCCTGTGAATTGTCATCTGTAGATTATATTATGTGTTTTGTTTTGTTATATGTACCATATTTACATCCGTTAGTGATAGTGTGTAGTGTTTTAGTCATCATTCAGTAGGACTTCATTACCTGTCTAACACGTGAGTATTATTATGTATTTCCAGTAAGTACTACGGGTTAACATTATGAGCTATTATACTGTATAACTGTTGACAGTTAAATATAACATTTAAACTGCATTTATCAGCATGACTGCAATGACATATAATGTCTTCGCTTGTATTTGTACTATAGATTATGATTCAAACTTTGTATTAAATATAAACGAGGAGCGCCCATGTACAAACGAACGGCGCTTTATAACCCACCATAAACAAACCGAAGACGTCACCTGTGATGACTACACACTTTTCCGTACTATATGGCTAGAAGGGACGATTGCTTCAGTTGCGTGTTCCATCTTCATGAGAGCTGGTGAGACTTGTTACGTGATAAAAGGATGTATTCATGTCAATATCAATATGTTTTCACTGGCTGATAACTCTTCTATCAGTATCTATTGATTGCTTACTTTTAATTCGTAAATTTCTGTGCTGCCTCCTTGACGTTGCGAAGATGACGGTGTAGTTTCTTGACGTTACGAAGATATCGGCGCAGTCTCATTTACGTAGCGAACATACAAGTGGACTATCGATTGCAGCTACGGAGTGCATGTTGTTTATATTACTCTGCGTATGCGGTTTTTCGTTTGATTGAACGAGACGGTGTACATATACGGCTCCCGAGTACAATGAAGTCAACCCTCTACACCTATTGAACCCTTCTCGAATGTGAACAATCTGCAATATAAACATGATGGAATATGAATATGTCTGCAATATAAATTGGATGGAATGTGAAAATGGATGCAATATAAACAGTATGGAATGCGAAAATGTCTGCAATTTAAACAGGATGGAATATGAAAATATCTGCAATATAAACATGATATTATGTGAAAATGTCTGCAATATAAACAGGATGTAATGGACCAAATATAATGGGCACCATGATGTTTCTTCCTCTATTTCGCGTAGCGTTTCGCTTAGTTATGACGTATGTCCACATCCTTCTGTGTGTGGGACGTGAATAATTTCTCACACGTATGGTATCCAATGCCCGGATGTATAGTTTCGTTTGTCTTGTCCTTCTCCTATCCCTCTTATTCTTCATCGTTCATGATGCCACCATGCGTCCAATGGTTTCACTGTTCAAGGTGTGTGCACACATGTGGGATATCTTACTGTGATACAAGTGGACATCTCTATCAAAGAGTAGATAAGTGCACGACAATTTAGCAATACACACGAATGCACTGTGACACTATTAAAGCAGACACATACACATACACACAAAGACACATAATATTTTAGACACACTTGAGATATTTTAGATATACGGGAGGACGCATACCAAATGCGTGAACATATTGTTGAAAATGTGTATTCTTTTCAACACCGCAAAGAGCTTTACACGGATCTATAACGGAGATCATGCAGGATTCTGTGGTAACGAATGAACTGACAGTTTGGCGGGTAAAGCTATATGGGATGGTACAATTTTGAGAAGATGCCGGTTTGAATTACTTAGAGTAGTCATTGTTACACTAGAGAGAGATGTTGAGAATGCTGAGAGCTACAGTGTCAATGTTCAAAGAATTTTAGGGAGATAGGGAGAAATGGAAGAAAGTGCGATCTCACTCGTAAGACCAGAATAACACACAAACATCATCTGACTGGGACACTCAGTTTGTATATATTTAGATGGATGCAGAATGGAATCAGTTATGATAATACCCCTTGATAAGTGACGCTGGTTTATAATCACGAATGTCCCTTGTGCAGTGACACTGGTTTATAATTTCGAATTTCCCTTGTGAAATGACGCTGGTTTATAATTACGAATGCCCCTTGACAAGTGACGCTAGTTTATAATCACGAATGATCCTAGTGAAGTGACGCTGGTTTATAATCACGAATGCTCCTAGTGAAGTTACGCAGTTTTATAATATCGAATGTTCCTTCTGAAGTGACGCTGGTTTGTAATCATGAATGTTCATTGTAAAGTGACGCTGGTTTATAATCACGAGGGCTCGGATTTGTATGACCTAAAAATCCTGAAATATGACATGCAAATATGACCCAAAAAAGGCAAAATATGACCTAAAATATGCTAAATATGCCGAAATATGACCATAATGTTTTTCTCATTTATGAACCAAAAAAAAAACTCAAATTATTATTGTTTGCATGTTTTACGCATTACATAGTAGTCATAGTACCTACATAGTAGTAATACTTAACAAAGCATGTATTAAAAACACTTACCACATTTATTCCTCAGTTTTCATTGTTTGTACAATTGCAACCGACAACAACATGCATTTTTAGAGTTTCAAATTTAAACGATCGTCGATTGTCACTGAGGATTATTTTATATTTTGAAAAACTTCGTTCTACATCACATGATGTCAGGGGCAAATCTAAATAATGTCAGATCATTTGCTGAAAGTTGAGGTTCATCCTCTTGAAATGTTGCATGTTTACCACTAAGTATGTCTGCAATTTTGCACAATGAGAAATAACCAGAATTTCTATGAAGAACACTTTCTAATTTTACTTTAATTATGTTGCTTACTTCACCACGTGATCCATTTATTTCTGTTTGAATTTGTTTCACAATATCTAATGCATCATAAAGTGCAGTCCCTTTGCTTTCCAGACGTTGTATTGCTTTTGAAATTGCCGAAAAGTTTGACATTATATAAGTCAGATTTTGTGATAGTCTGGTAGAAAATAAGCTTTGCACTGCTTGTATTGGTGTTGCGTCGTCTTTGTCTAGGGCATTAAATAGTTTAATTAGTGTTGAATAGTTGTCACAGTAATACTTTACAGCGTCCAGCCATGTACTCCAACGTGTAAGGATAGGTTGTGGAGGAAGTGGTAGTTGATGAGCTTCTTCTTTGAATTTTTGTACTCGAAGAGGAGCCTTGATGAATATTTTTTTCCCATTTGAAATAAGCTTGTCCACATCAGGAAAATTATCTCGAACTTCCTCAGCTACTCGATGCAGTGCATGAGCAAGACAAGTAATATGGATCAATTTCGGGTAGAGAATTTGAAGTCCTTTAGCAGTCTTTTTCATATAGGGAGCAGCATCTGTTATTAATAGAAGGATATTATTTCTTTCAATTCCATTTGGCCACAACAGCTTCATAGAATTATCAAATAGAACATCTATGGAGGTATGATTTGTTCTTTCAAGAACTTCACAGTTAAGGACACATTTTTCTCCTTGTTTATCTCCTTTTAAAGTTCCAACTATAACATTTGCGACAAACCTGCCATCTACATCAGTAGTCTCGTCTAAGGAAACCCATATCTTGTTATCTGCAGTAGAATTTCTAATTTTATTTAACATGTCCTCATAACATTTGGAGAGATAATTTTTCCTTAAAGTAGATACATCTGGGATAGGATGGCTAGTGTATTTCTCCAGAAATTGTCGGAAATATTGATTTTGCAATTTATTTAAAGGGATATTTGATGAAACCATCATATGACACAAATCTTTATAAAAACCGGTCTCTGTGTTTCCCGAAGAAGAAGAGGAAGTAGCAGAACATTTTTCAAGTAATACACTTTGTCTTCCTTGCATTTTAGAAAGTCTACTTAAACATTTCATATGTTTAGAAGTATTGCAATGTTGTTGCACATTAAACCGTTTTCCAGCTGTAACCTTGACCTCACACAGTGTACAGTACAATATTTCTCCATCGGTACTAAATACTTTTGAACCAAATTCCTGCACAAATTTACGCAACTTTGCACCATTAGAATTAGACACTTTAGGCATTGTAAAACAAAGTTATTCCAGTGAATCAACCGTAAACAATATAAAATATAACTATTATTAAGAATATTATATAACTATGAGCTAGAGCACGAGATCATGTAGTCACTGTTGCAAATGGCAAATTAATAATTGTAACATACAAATGGGCGCCAAATGGTTTACATTGAAACTCGAAGTTTTAACAAATCCAGGAATATTCGCTCTTGACGGTGAAACATTTGAAATTGTTTCCTACAATTTACTTTCCAAAACAAAACCCAGAAAATTCTTTTGAAGTATTGAGCGGATGTCACTCCCTTTTTGATTCTCAGATGCCGACTGACATCAAAGTGTTGACTGATGTCTTCCCTTCCCTACAGTCGCATGAAAGACACACATGCATATTCACTAATACACACATTCACAAATATAGCCAATCCTCACAATTTGTCTCTAAACATAGTTTAAGATGTGCTAACATTGATAAGCAAACGGAGTACACCAGAACGTTGAGTACACCAGAAAATATGCAAAATATGACCTAAATCTCCAATTTCAGGCAAAATATGACATCATCAAAATTATGGACAAAATATGCATTTATATGACAAATAAAAACAGCTTAAAATTGTTCAGAAATGCTTGAAACATGTAGAAATTAACTTAAAACTGAAAATATGCTTCAGGAAAAAAATATGACATTTCATGAAAATCCGAAAATCAACAACTCCATCATGATAACACAACATTATATATTAATCTTGTAAACAGTGTTACAGTTGCCAATGTTTGGCCACTTGACCACACATACACTGTGGATGTACGAAACGTGCTAGGCTAGAAAGATGTTGTAAGGAATTTCTTCTAATAAATCTATGGCTAAAATACAGGACCTAGAAAAAGTTCCCATGAAAGAAAATATCCTGATATATGATTCACAAAAGTATATAAATTTAGCCACATCTGTAACAGCCAATTACCGATTATAATGAAGGATTGCTTAATATGAGATTGGAGCACATGTTGGACGTGCTCGTTTTGTCATGATGGTGTTCTAACGGCTAAATAACAATCAGGTAACCAACTAAATGCACATCGAAATAACTGAATAGCTAATTAACGAACTGACTAGCTAGTTAACGATGATAACTAACACATTCTTGAAATAAAGGTAAAGGACAAAGCTTTTGTTGAAGTATTCGCCGAAATAAATATTCTAAACATGTACATTATGATTAAATATGCTAGCATAGATGGTCAGTACATCATGTCTGTATGTTTGCATCCCCAAAAACTCCAGATGTTTGGCCGTCTCCTTGTGGACACTCTTATGCCAGTTGAATAGCAGAGAAGTGGAAATAAATCACAAATATTGCATCTAACGTCATTAGCATCGACACCACATTCTGGGAATAGGTAAACTTAGAATGAAACAATGCGGATTAATAACACAATACATCACGAAGAAGACCTAATATCTGTGATTCATAGATTACAGCAAAAATATGCCAAGGTGAAGTATTCAGAAATGATAAAACTGCTAGGAAATCGTAACGTTGATGGGAACAATCTAAGAATAATTAAAAATATACACTGGAGAAAAACGATTGCGATGAGAGATAACAACAACATTGGTAGATTTAAAAATATAGAAATGGGTGTCAGGCAAGGCTGTGTAATGTCACCTGATTATTTCTCCAGTATGCATAATTATGCAAAATATAGAATATTTTCCAGGAATAAAAGTGAGAGAACGCAATGTAAATAACTTGAGTTATACTGATAACAGAGTATTGATCGCAGGAAGTGAACAGGGACTACAGGCCGTGTTAGATAAAGTAGAGAAAAAAGTGAAAACAAAGGCAACTGTTTAAATTAGAAGAAAACAGAAATAATGGTTGACTCGAAGAGACATACAGCACCATGATGCAACCTATTGATTAATGACACAAAATTAACACACGTTGAAAAAGTTAAATATACTGATACCCTGTTAACATCAGAAGGTAGATGCTCAAGTGAGATAATGTGCAGTACAACACAAGGCAAATCACCGTTCCAAAAAATGATTACCATTTTGTGCAATGGAACTCTATCAATGCAGACAGGATTTCGATGTGCTGGGATATTATATCGAACCAATTATGTGTGTTTGATGTAAATCATGGACTGTAAACGAAAAAAAAATTGAAAACGAACTGAAAGCTACAGAGATGTGTTTTCTGAGAATTATGATGAAAACATCATGGACATCTTAGAAAACTAATGAAGATGTTATCATTGATGCTGGCGTAAACAGATCAGTTATATCAAATATTAGGGGCAGACAGTCAAGGTTCCCAGGGTGTGCTGAAAAGAACAGACCTTGAAAGAGTAATAACTACTGGAAAGATCAAGGGAAGAAGAGACAGGGGATGACAAAGAGAAAATATCTACTATTATTGTGAAACGGTAGAAGCTCACCAACCGAGCGTATTGACAACAATTAGACAGAAAGTTGTGGAGAAACATAACAGCCTACGCCATTCGGAATAGCACTTGATTGATTGCCATCATGATCGAACCGCTGAAGATATGCACACTCAGCGGTATAGATACAATTTGATGTATAAAAAAGAAAACATTTGCACAATTGCAATTGTTCCACTCTAAAATAGTATACCTTTCCGATAGTGGCATTGGGTCGTTTGTGCTAGCGGTGTGGAGCTATATGTGCTAGTGGGTTGGGGCTATATGTGCTAGCGGTATAGAGCTATATGTGCTATTGGTTTGGAGCTATATATGCTAGTGGCATGGAGCAATGTGTGCTAGCGATATGGAGCTATATGTGCTAGCGGTATAGAGTTATATGTGCTAGTGGCATGGAGCAATGTGTGCTAGCGGTATGGAGTTATATGTGCTAGTAGCATGGAGCAATGTCTGCTAGCGGTATGGAGTTATATGTGCTAGTGGCATGGAGCAATGTCTGCTAGCGGTATGGAGTTATATGTGCTAGTGGCATGGAGCAATGTGTGCTAGCGGTATGGAGTTATATGTGCTAGTGGCATGGAGCAATGTCTGCTAGCGGTATGGAGTTATATGTGCTAGTGGTATGGAGCAATGTCTGCTAGCGGTGTGGAGCTATATTTGTTAGTGGTATGGAGCTATATGTGATAGTGGTATCTATCACTATCCGCTAGTGGAATGGAGATATGTGTTCAAGTGGCATGGAGCTATATATGATAGTGGCATGGATATATATATATGTGCTAGCAGTATGGAGTTATATGTGCTAGTGGTATGGGGCTATATGTGATAGTGGTATGGAGCTATATGTGCTAGTCGTATCCATCATTATCCGATAGTGGAATTTCGCTATATGTGTTAGTGGTATGGAGCTGTATGTGATAGTGGTATGGAGCTATATGTTCTAGCGGTATAAAGCTTTATGTGCAAGTGGTATGGGGTTATATGTGCTAGCGTTATTGAGTTAAATGTGCTAGCGGTATGGAGCTATATGTGCTGCGGAATGGTGTTATGTATGTGCTAGTGAAGTGGAGCTATATGTGCTAGTGATATGGAGCTATATATGCTAGTGGTGCGGAGCTAAATGTGCTAGTGGTATCCATCACTATCCGCTAGTGGAATGGAGCTATATGTGCTAGTGGTATCCATCAATATCCGCTAGTGGAATAGAGCTATTTGTGCTAGTTGTATCCATCATTATGTGCTAGTGATATGGATCTAAATGTGCTAGTGGTATGGGGCTATATGTACTAGTGGTATGGAGTTATATGTTCTAGCGATATGGAGCTATATGTGCTAGCGGTATGGAGCTACATGTGCTAGTGGTGTGAAGCTATATGTGCTAGTGTTATGCAGCTATATGTTATAGTTTCACGTTATTATGTACTCTCATAATTATGCGTTTCAGTACCTTGACGTACATATTATGAACCGTGTCGTGTGGACAGTGCCTCTTTTCGGCACGCCATTATCAATTTATATTTAAGCAATGCATCTATCGTTCATTTTAGCTTTCCTTTTAAGAAGTTGTATGATATTTAATTTCTGCACTGACAATAAACGATTAAATATTTCAGCGTTATGCATGCAAATGTATGTTGACGTCACTTATGGTAGTACGTGACATAATGTTATACAAATACAGGTCGAAATGTCGCTATAAAACAGAACGCAACCCAGTCTAGTGAACCTAAAATTGAGCAGTTTATCAATGTTGCAGCTAACGCTGTCGACGGCATTACTTCTGCAGATCCTACAATTTCCTTATGCACGGAAACAAATCTAGAAGCATCCCCCGAGTGGCGTCTACAATTTAACCATCCGCATGTTCTGATCAGAATTCAAGTGTATACCACAGACGGTACTTTACCTTAATTTATTATCGTATGTTCTCGTATTTGTTTTGCTTCTGATTGTGATTCGTCATGCTGTTATGACAGTTCCATATATATCATCACATCACTATTCGTTCTTATTATAGTAAAACATTTTATATTATAAAGTGTTTTCCATCTTTGTATTGTTGAATGTTTTATATAAAATTCGTTCTCCGTCTGAGTATAGCTCAATATTTTATATGACACACATTCTCTCTCATAGTGTAGTTCGATATTTTATATGAAACACATTCTCCGTATTAGTGTAGTTCGATAGTTTATATGAAACACATTCTCCGTCTTAGTGTAGTTCGATATTGTATATCATGAACGTTCTTCATCACTTGTTACCCCATAGCAAGACTTCTACCAGCTGTTTCATGTCTTCAAATTAAACAGATAACACAAAACAAGAGAATATACCATTCTTGAATAGATGACCACTCACTAAAGACAGCTAGTACAATGAATGTACTTAGCAATAATTGTGAAACAGTAGGAAAGAGAATCGCTGCTATGAAATGCTACAGAAGAATTGTACGAATACGTTACCATGGATAGCTATAGAAACAAGAAATGTTACGATCAATAAACGTTAAAGAGGATTGATCCTTCAACAACATATTAAGAAGAAAGCTTAGTTTTTTGGAACTATGTAAAGAGACCTATCATCACGGAAAGATTAATAGCTGAAGGCAGAGTTAACGGAAACATGGGCAAAGACGACGACACAGTGATATATCAGACTGTTTATTCAGCTCCCCCAGAATCGCGGCGAGTTCATAGAATGCATAAATTAGACCATGTTCTAGAAAGAATATGTCACATGGTAATCTAATTTTATATGGGAATTAAGTTTTCGCATTGAGAAACATCAAAACTGACTTATTTGTATAACATATATTCCGACCTTATGTGTAAAATGATAGCTTTAGGTGAGTATATATAGTCTTGTAATCCAGACACATTAAAAAAGACATGACACATTATTGAAGACCGTGACTCATTATATAAGGTTGAAATCAAAGGGAAGCAAGCAAGAGTTAAGCAGAGATACAAGTGGGAGAGTAACTTCACAAGATAGAAATGTTACAGTCTAGCATAGTGCACCACCAAAACAAGAGACAGGGGATGTTGGAGGTCTTTTGCAGTCAATATTCGTTGCGGAGACTGTACTTAATGACGATGAATCCAGAAACACACACAGTATATTTATATAACTTATTGTTATACTTCATGCCGTGTACTGTGTTGGCCATCGTGACTTTCCACACCCTTCTTTTTCCTGTCATGTTAAACGTTTCCAATGCTTATGTTATTGTATGGCACAAGTCTAGGTTGTCAAATATCTTTTCTCATACATCATACACATACGCATGCACATATATTTATATGTGTGTGTAAGTATGCGTGTGTGTAGTGTGTTTAAGAATCACATATATGCATACGTAAACTTATCAGACTGTTGTCCGTCTCACACATTATTCTTGTTATTTTGATTCTATTTTAATGGCTCATTTTAGAACTAACTTGCAGATACATCTGAGCAGCCAAGCGGTTTGACACTGGAAGCCTTTGCTTCCGATGGTACACAGACGTACTTTTTCAAAGTTGTGCCAGCTGATGCTTTGCATGTTTATACGGTGGACCTATATTCGCGCATCCCAGTTGCTGTTGCTAAGATTAAATGGCTTAATGAAACTAATGAATTTCCGATCTTGAGATTGTGCGAAGTGCAAAAGATTGGTGGTAAGGAACCGTATTTGTGTTGGCATAGTGTGAAGTGCAAAAGGTTGGTGGTAATGAACAATAGTGGTGCAGTCAGAGTGTGAAGGTATGTTATTAAGGCCACCCCTGAACTATTCATGACAAATAACTGTCCATTAACACTTTTAATAAATACATTTTGCGTGTTGTTTGTTATTAAAATACAATTTTGTATTCCAATTAGCTAATTTGCCACTAAACATGATCATGCGATAAACGATGAATAGTTCGAGTAGATCAGCGACTGTGTTGCCGAAGCCACAATTGGGGGTCAATGAACAGCAACGATATTACCTGGCATGGCACTTATTGAAATCGATGTCATAACCGCCAATTACTGTGATTTTGTGTGGTGGATATTATTCTATCCACCTATTCTATCCTACATATCATTCTACTGTTAGAGTGCCCAATAATTAATTCTGACGCCGGATGTATCATAACAAAACTGAATTTATCGCAGCTAAGCTGTAAACGAAAAGACAGGAAATTATGTTGTCTGGACTAATCTACAGGAGTGTCAATCTCGTATTCCGTCTTCTTTGAAAACGGTTTCCTATAAATTCACACTCTGATGTCTGTTTTAGGTTTGTGCCGTTAAAATATACATTTAGCTGTACTGTTGCTCTGCATATTTTCAGTCGTTCTATTTTTCATGTGTTAATTCTCATATTTGGATCTGCTTAATCACATCTGCACGACTCCTATAATGGACGTGTGTATATGTGTAGTTCGTCATCAGTTGCATATATTAGATCTTGATCATCTGCGAAGAGTAGATTGTGCAGAGAGTTGCATGTTTCTCTTGATGTCTCTGCGATGTGTTCACTTCTTGTTTCTGTCAATAACGCTATCATGTCTATGTATTTAACAAACATCAGCATTGATAGCGTACATCTATCTATTACTACCGTTATTATTTCGAATGGTTATGTGAGATCTTCGTTTGTCCTTATAACTCATTTCCTGAGTGCTTGTGCAGTGTTCGTATGTTGTCTAGTTGTTGTCTATGAATTCAGTAATCTTTTATTATACGTAATAATTCGTTACTTGTCAACGGCTTCCTCTTCGTCTAGTGTCTAGTTATTAACAACACGTCATTACCCCGTTTCAAGCTTTCCTGTCGGATTTGAGTTTTGCACACTGAGAACATATTATCGCTTGTATGTTTAATTATCAAAGGTAAGTTTTAGCTGGTTGTCTATATTCAATTTCCTTTCTGGTTAATGATCTCAGTACACAGATTTCTATATCGCTAGTTGGATACTAAGTATATCTGGTCTGGTTGATTTGTTTTGCCTAAAGCCGACATAATGGTCACCGACATCAATGTCTATCTTGTTTGTAATACTTTCGTGCATTATCTTGATTATTAATTTGGAGATATGACTCATTGAACTGAATGTTCTATATTCTGTATAGTCCAAAACTCTGGGCATATTAGGTAGTGGTAAGTGTATTGATGATTGCAGGTCTTTAGATATGTGGCCTGTTTCATATATGTCATTGTAAGATTTATGTGATAGTTTCCACACCAACTTCATCAACAATTTGATGTATTATATCTGCTGTTATGTTTTCGGAGCCTCCTGACTTTTCATATTTTATATATTTTATTGCTTTTTGTACTTTTTGCTTTCAGTGTTGCTGGTTCATCATAGTTGTATATTGTATGTTTTTTTTATTACGTTGGTCGTCAGACAGATCCATAACATAATATGCTATTTTGTAAGTACTTCTGTTTGATGAAATATAATTTTTTAAATTATATCTTTAATGCAGCCAATCCCATTTATATGATATTTCTTAATGGCTATCTATGTTTACTCCTTATTTATTTGTGTGTCGTCTGTTGTACTGACATCTCCTCTATTTAACTGCATTTTGTTTCTAGCTATTCATTTGTAGATGTTGCCTATCTCATTGTCTATAAGTGAATATGTTGGGGTATTTTTTTAGCTTTCTTTCTTTCTGACATTTTCTTTAATGTTTCATCTTTGATCTATTTGTGTTTATTGTTGGCCTTTCTTATTGGTACAATTTCATTAGCCGTTTGAATACTTTTCCTTAGGCTGTCCCATTTATTGTCTATTTTCCCTTCTCGATTTTCCCTTCCGTATTGGAACATGTATAATATCATAATTTGTTCATAGTCATTACATATACATATAATTTGTGTTGTATCTCTGGTTATTTTATTGTTGATGTGTCTAAATGTGAATCTTGATTTATTCTATGTTCTATCTGTTATATTGATATTCTCTTATCCTAGCTTTGTATCATGCCGCCAATACAAATTTTGACCCCTCTGAGTAGAAGGCACCTTCAATATGCATTGCACTAAGGCGGAAGCTGAAGTCTCCTGTTATGAAATCTCGGAAAAACCACCACACACCAGGAAGTAAGTGCTAATTGATTGAAATTACCGGGGTTCTAAAGCAAACATACACATAACATATCAATAACTGAATACAGTATCTGGTTACTTTATTTATTTTAAATCGAATTTCTCTTCACCGACGTCAATGATTACCTTGTTTTTAATTTTGTCATGGATTATCTGGAGTAGTATTTTGGTTATGTGGCTCATAGAAAGCAGTGTGATGTATTCTGTACAGTCCACAGCCCTATGTTTCTTAGCTGATATGAATATTGATGATTTAGGATCTTTAGGTATGCGGTCTGTTTCATGAATATCATTGCAAAGTAATGCAATAGTTTCCACATTAAATTCATCTAGAGTTTTTATTATTTCTGTTGTTAGGTTGTCGGAGCCTGCGGCATGTCCACATTTTATTGATTATATTATGCTGTTTACTTCTGATGTCAGTATTGATCAATCATTATTGTTGTGTATTGTATGATTTCCATTCTGATGATCATCAACCATGCATCATTTTATAACCATCTTGTAAATACTTCTGTTTAATCAAGTCTAATGTGTTCACGTCTATTAGTGCAGCCAACTGATCATTGTTTAAATAGTAGCATCACAAAGCAAAGATTGTGGTAAATCCACTAAACGATATATCTCTCTATTACACAAATGGAGGAATCCATTGATGTCAATAGTTGTATTACTATTTCGGATAATTTAAGTTCTGGTAAGTAAGCAAAATGTGTACTAAAATAGAGAACATGTATTGGTCACAACAATAGTGTGTTATATATCATGTTAAAAAAATGATACATATTCATTGGTGGAAGATACATACCGTACTAATGATGTAAGCGCTGGTGCAACACTAAGCAATGAAGAAACACTAATAATACGTAAGGATTGTTAAAACAACAACAAAACACACTGAAGACTTCAACAAAAACAAACGACCATACATCGGATATACCGGATGTCAGATAAGTCGTGCCCCAACCCATACATCGGATATACCGGATGTCAGATAAAGCGTGCCCCCATCCATACAATTCGATACTTGAATCAACAGAGGCCAATGGAAGATAAAAGAATAAGGTCATTGATGGAGTTGGTAACGTCCTGATACTTCAAGTTACTGCAGGCCAACTGAAATAAAGTACCATAGCCTCGAAGTAACAGTCATTGAATCATACTTCCCCTAGCAGCACATTGAATCATACTTCCCCTAGCAGCACATTGAATCATACTTCCCCTAGCAGCACATTGAATGACACATCCTCTAGCAGACCATTGAATCCTACTTCCCTTAACAGCACATTGAATCATACATCACCTAGCAGCACATTAATTCCTGGTTCCCCTAGCAGCACATTGAATCATGATTCTCCTACTAGCACATGTAGACAGTAGATAGTATATATATATATATATATATATATATATATATATATATATATATATATATATATATATATATATATATATATATAATAATTATAATAACAAATCTTAATACCCGTTAGGGTAGTAGGTGTGCTCACCTTGAGACAATTGGTGCAGACATATCTCGACGGATCTCTACTCTTTATCATCGTGTTGAAATTGGAGACTTCACATGTTCTTTAAGTATTCGATATTATCCAAGCACGTTCTTCTCTGGTCATCGTTTCGTCTTCCACTCTCAACCGTACCTTGAAGAACATATTTTGTCGTCATAGAATGTCTAATCATTTGCTCGTACCACTTGTATGTAACATGGTCACTGGAGCATGCACAACAAGATGTCAAAAAGGTTTTTAGGGATTCAACTGTTCGTTTCGTTGCAGCGATCGATGTGACAATCACCGCTGTCTAGATCGTGGGGTCTGTGTTAAATGTTCAAGCGGGTACAGGGGAGCGAATTGTTTAAACGCTAATATGAAGTTATAATCATCTATTGTTCTGTTGTGTGATACTGTGCATTATAAGGCGTAGTAAATCTCTTGTTGTTCCAACTGAAAAATTATCTCAAGAAATTGTGAATATACGATTTTTAGCAGTATGTTGTTGATAGAAAACAAACGCACACATCTATGTAATCCCTCCATACAACTCCATAACAGGAAGAGTATAATATTGACAGTTTTGTTTGGCGCATGGCCGAGAGGTTAAAATGTTGGTCTCAAACTAGTGAGGTCTTGAGTTCGATCTCCGATACGGACTATGTTTGTTATTTTTTTTTTTATGTCAGAGGATATATTTAAATTTATTTTTTTTTAAAACTCACCCTGTACATGATGTGGTGACAGCAAGAGCATTCGGCCTTTATCCCACAATTATTCAATCCCAATCCCTGCAACTCTTTAAAGAGAAAAAATTAGTATCAACAGTTGTAGTCTGGCCTTGAGATGAATGTTATTTACCGTACATATTCTCTTAATTACGGCTGGCATTCTGAATACAAGATGACCGATATCTTTTTCCGAAAAATGTTATTTGTTGTCACTCAGAGCCGCGTTCACAGGATTACATGAACAGTGATAAAGAAAATGTGTTGTTGATTTGTAACAGAGCTTTTATAACCACATTAAGTTGACGACCGCGGTTGAAAAGAGCAATCCACAAATAGCAGGTACATTTGATTTAACCTAAGTGAAATAAATGTAATTATGATTTGACTATTAATTGAAAATGATGAATTGTGCTAAGTAAACTATACATCTTAAAGTTAAGTAAACTACACATCGTATAATGAAGTAAATTAAACTGTAAATTTTATAGGGAAGTTAATTAAACTGTACATTTTAAAATGAAGTTAAGAAAACTACACATCTTATGACGAAGTTAATTAAACTACAAATCTTATGACGAAGTAAATTAATATGTACATCTTATAGTGAAGTTAAGTAAACTACACTTTTCATGGCGATGTTTATTAAAATTTACATCTGATAGTGAAGTTAAACTATACATCTTACAGTAAAGTTAAGTAAACTGTACATCTTGTGGTGAAGTTAAGCAAACTACACTGTATAGGGAAGCTAAGTAAACTAAATATCTTATAATTAATTAAAATAAGCGGTTAATTTTATTATGAATAACGCTGTTTTATAACCGCGTCCAGTTTGGTTATATAAGCGGTTTGCAAATATTAACACGTAGTGGATGTCAAGGTTCTCGTATTCTAGCCACCAAGACCACTGAGTTTTTTTGGGTTTAATAAATGATATAGTTGTGTTATATAGGTATAAGAGTAGTGATGTATATAATCTGTCTGTAAAAAAATGAATGATATAGAATGTGATAAATGTGTGAATCTGATGTTAGTTACACGAGTTCTGTTGGGACATCTTAGATGTATACTACCATTATGATAGTCAAGTGTCCATAATCATAAAAGTTATAAGTGCAAATGCAATGAAATGTGTATAATCTACTTTCTACAGTTTGCGATCACGGACTATTTGGTGCAGATTGTATGTACAAATGTTCTAATCACTGTTCCAGTATTTGCAATCACATAACTGGTCGATGTTCCTGCAAGAAAGGTTATATTGGACATCAATGTACAAGTGACAAAGCATTACACATATTTATTTATTTATTTGTCTGCAAATCAGTTATATTGTCCGACTGTTTGAATAAATGATTGGTTAAATGCATTAATATGTAAAGTATTTTCCAAAACGAGTGAAAATGTTAATCTCAAAACACAACAGAAGTAAATTAAAATTGAGAATTACAATATGCTACATCTAGTATATACAAAGCATGGCTCAGAAACATGTACAATAAACATACAACAATTACAAGTAATTGATGCCAGTTAGATGGGGATATTCCACCGAACGTGCATAGGCTATTATCGCAAATAAACGGCTGTATATGGAGATGTAATGTACACGTTTCTGAAGGTGTGATGTTATATGTGTTAACACACGCTTAGCAAAATGAATTTTAAACCTATAAGAATTACCAAAATGAAAAAAAAAATGTATTCATTTGAAAATTACCATGTGTGAATTTTCCTTAGTATTCTTGTGCGAATTACCATATTATTTATATGAGCGTTACCATAGTATCCCTGTGATACGTACCATATTATTCATGTCAGAATGACCATATTATTATTCATGTGATAATTGCAATGTTGTTATTTATGAGAAAATTAACATATTCTTTCCGCCGAAGACGGATGTGTTGGACTATTGGAGCAAATAAAACGGCGACACAGAACATTTCCATTCTCTGGACTACATCCTGCTGGAAATCTAGTAGGACAGAGATCCAGCGGGAGTTTGAGAATGAACGCTGAAGAAGAAGAAGAACATATTCTTTAGGTGAAAATTGCGACAGTATTCATTTGTTAATTAATTTGAGTCGTGAAGGCCCAGACACTCCTTATGTGTCTCCCAACCGAACCATATGTATATCACATTGCCTTGTCTTGCATTCTCACCGATTAGAGCGAGCTCCTCCAACTCCACCACTGTCTGACATCATTCCTGCATTCTCTATTGAGTGTTATTATTACCCGACTCTATTCCACACCAGGTAGCACATACTACAACTTGTACACACTCTGTATAATATCATCTGCGCGCCGTATCCAACACTTTCCTCTTGTAAGTCCTTCACTTTGAGAATTTCAGGGTGTAGAGGGTGCTCTTTTTAAGTAGCGGTGATTTGTATGTATTCCCGCACCCTACTCATTTGTATTATTTTATCTGCATGTGCGCAATTAAGTAGATATCGCATAACCCGTGTCGACATATCTCTCCTACATACCAGAAATATTCTCATTGCTTCATTCTAGATTCTATCCAATCTTTCTGTTTGAGTCTGACACAGAGTCAGAATCACAACTGCGTACATTGCCACCACCAATCCCTGATATAGCAGACATAACAAAATAACAGCCTCTATTCACATTCAGCAACAGGCATATCTTTCATCCCTGCAAGACCGTTATAAGCTTTTACAATGATGGGGTCAACATGATCTTTGAAACTCACACTTCGGTCCAGCATAACCCCCAAGTACTTCAATGTGCTAGATCTCTCAAGGGCATCCACTCTCAAAGTAACCGATGGCTTGGACGTGTTTACTATGTGATTATTTAGGGGGAAAAACATGTTATCGATGATTTTGAGAGATTAACAAAAGTTCCAGAATTACTGCACCACTGCCTTATACGATCAAGCTCCCTCTATTAATTCATGGCGATTATTTCTTTTTTCTTTCGATGACTTGTCTATATACCAAGATGTAATCAGCATAGGACACAATTCTCCCCTAATACTGCTCACCTCCAATCAATATCACTTCTACCAGCAACCATACAACAGACGCTTCCAATTTTGGACCAACTATACGACCAAAACGTTTTCTAGCAAACAGAACAGAGAACATAAATTTATCCCCATCCTCAAAACATACAACTAAAACGTCTCATGACCATTAAAAGTATACACTGATCATTCTTCTACATCAAAACATACGACATACATTTACACCTCCAGCCAAACATAGGACAGCCACTGAATAATGCCAGCCAAACATACGACAAACAATGTACAACGTTAGATAAATGTACTACAGACAATTCACCTTTATAACCATAAAACACGACTGGAATAACGAAAACTTATCTTATCCAGTCAAACACACACCTCAAAATATGTACAGCTCGCTCTGCCATTGCAGCCCTGCCAATATGACAGCGGAACATATCCTATAAGAATGTCCCATGTATGCTGACCTGAGAAACAATACATGGCCCACCCCAATCAACGTTGAAGAGAAACTATATGGCATAGTGGACACTCTAAAACAGACAACAGCCTATATCATAGAATCCGGAGTCTCAACCTGACTAAGTATTGATTGCCGAAGAAGAAGAAGAATAAGAAGAAACACAAATCTGAAAATTGTTTCCTACCTGCCAAACCACCCTCATTTTGTCATATTGCTATTCTTTGCTCCCCTCTCGGGCTCCGGCAAAACACAAGCGTTACTGTGTTTGAAAAAAAAATTGCTACAGACGTGTGTTAGGAATTAGTTATATACAATACAATATATCCATATTCGACAGGTAGTAAGTAATTTAGCAAATTGTCAGATTATGAAAAAGCCACTACTTGCAGTAGTAAAGGAGCGTAAACTGTTTTCGTTTGAACGTATAACAAAATGGACAGGGCTAGATATTTCCACACTCATCCGCATCGCTGACGATATAATTCGCTGGATGACTCTGTGTGCTGAAGCATCCAATGTGGTACCCCTACGACCCTGAAGGGTTATGGGTTTATTGATTGATTGATTGATAACAAAATACGTCTTACTTAATACAATTATTTTGCAAACAGTCTAGGCTGGAAGGAAAAGAAACGGTAAAAGAAAAATTATAAATTGATAATATAAACATAGATAGCGGCATGATTTTTGTACAATTCTCTGAACGACTGAGGAAGAATCATAAAGGAGTATTTTTGTATACGGATGTGTCCGGTTGTGACAACAATACGACAATGATGGTATATGGATCTAATTATTGAAATATATTATATAAAATAACAAACTGCATCAATAAGGTGTGAAAACAGCTACTCTCCATACATAGAAATAAGAAGAGGGGTAAGACAAGGATGCATTTTATCACCAAGCCTATTTAATATCTACACAGAGAATATCTTTAAAAATATGGAAGACATACCAGGACTAAAGATCAATGGGAAAATAATAAACAACATTAGATATGCAGATGACACTGTTTTTTAGCAGAAAGTGAACATGAACTACAAAGACTAATAGATCAAGTCAATAAATCAAGTAATGAATATGGACTGGATATAAACATTCAAAAAACAAAAACCATGATAATCAGCAAAGACACAGAAGAACAGGAGGTAAACATAAACATACAGGGAGAGAAACTACAACAACTAAAACAGTATCAATATCTTGGACACATAGTCACAAATGATGGCAGATGTGAAACAGAAGTTAAAAGGAGAATAGGAATGGCTAAAAGTACCTTCAATGACATGAGGAAATTATTAATATCTAAACAAATTACAAACAAGTTAAAAATGAGAATTATAAAATGCTACATCTATTCCATATTAATGTATGGCTCAGAAACATGGACACTAAATAAACAATTAGAAGACAAAATTGATGCCTTTGAGATGAGGGTATATAGAAGAATAGGGAGAACATCATGGAAAGAGAAGAAAACACATAAAGAGGTGCTAAAGACACGTAATATGAAGAAAGAACTATTAAGAGAAATAAAGATCAGGTAAAAAAATACTTTGGACACATTAAAAGACATGACACCCTATTGAAGACCTTACTTGAGGGTAAAGTCAAAGGGAAGCGAGCACGAGGTAGGCAGAGATACAAGTGGGAGAGTAACATTACACGATGGACAGGTTACAGTCTAGCAGAGTGCACCACCATAACAAGAGACAGGAGATGTTGGAGATACGTTGCAGCCAACCTTCGTTGCGGAGACGGCACTTGATGATGATGATGATTATATAAAATACTAAGAATGACGTCATTGGTGTGTATACTCTTTAAGACACATAACAGTCAATATTTACCCACACACGTCACAGTTTGGTTAAACATCTTCCTTTGACACATCTGTCTGTGAGATTTCACCATTTTCTGGAACATGGTAAGGGTAAACAATGTATTTAGTTATCAATATCTTCAATATGTTGACAAAACTATATAACGTTTTACAATTAATAGCGTATAACAATCCCCAGTTTTCAAAGCACAGACTTGGTATGGCAGAAGACAGATGAGAATAAGGGTGCAACACTGCTGGCTCATTACAAGGTACAAATCGGTCAGAGGAATTTAGTGAATTACAATAAAATCATGAAAACAGTCACAGACATGTGCAAGGAGCAAGCTTTGGAAAGCGATAATGTAATTACTCTTGAAGATATTACAGCCGTACTGAAAATATCAAGAAACTCTGCGCCAGGACCTGACGGCATTTAGGTACGATGATCTCAAAGGCTGGTCAGACGAAGACCTTAAGGAGCTGGCAATGTTGTTCATCAAGAGCCTAGCGAACGGCAAAGTAGAGGAGGACTGGTTGCATAGTTACGTGATCCCACTACCCAAGCCTGGCAAGAGTCATGCTAAGATACATGGTTTCAGACTGATAACCATGCATAGTACAATCGACATGTTGTTAAAAAAATTGTGGATTGGAAATTGTCCCTACATCTAGAAAAGAATAATAGACCACCATCAACATTGGGAGGTTATCGTCCAGGTAAGCAGACTTGGCACACTGCCGCCGTGTTCGAGCAGGACGTTTTCGAAGGTTGGGACAAACGAATGGAGACATGCGCTGCTGCAATAGACCTGAAGGATGCTTATAACAGAGTGTCTTTGGATTTCTTGATGACCATAATGCTGCAACTCCAAGTAAGTCCATTTGTTGTCAGGTGGATTGTCGCTGCACTTTATCAGAGACATGTTGTTCTTAGGTGTGGGAGTTGTTCTTCGCCACCAACAGTCATAAATCCAGGACTACCACAAGGGTCACCTCTGTCCCCAGTACTATTGAATGTGTATATAGTTCAAAGTACAAGCTGTCATATTTCAGGACCAGGGAGAACCATGTCATATGCTGATGACATCTTGGTATATAGGCAGGGCAGAGATAGAGAAAGAATTGCCAGAAATTTGCAGAGGGAGATTGATCGCATAGGAGAATGGTGCAGTAATTCTGGAGCTTTTGTTAATCCATCAAGGGCATCAATAACATGGTTTTCTCTAAACAATCACATAGTGAACTCGTCCACGCCATCAGTTACTTTGAGAGGGGATGTCCTCGAGAGAACCAGCACAATGAAGTACTTGGGGGTCATGTTGGACCGAAGTTTGAGTTTCAAAGATCATGTTGACCACATAATTGTAAAGGTTTATAAATTCTTGCGGCGATGAAAGTTATGGCTGCTGCTCAATGCGAACAGAGACTGCTATTTCTGCTGTATCTGGGATTGTTGGTGGCGGTGGCAGAGTACGCACTGGCAATTCTGACACTGAGTCAAACTCAAACAGAAAGATTGGATAGAATCCAAAATGAAGCAATGCGAAAAATGTTGGGGTGCACGGGAGATACGTCGGCTCGGGCTATGTGATACCTACTTGATTGCCCAACTGCGGAGCAAAGAATACAAATGTGCAGGGCGCGGGACTACCTAAAAATCACCGCTGATAAAGAGCACCCTCTACACCCAGAAATTATCAAATAGAAAGGAAGTCGACTAAAGAGAGGAAAGTCGTGGATGGGGTGCCCAGAGGACGCTATACAGAGTGTCTGCAGATTGGAGGATGTACTACCTGGTGCCGAATGGAGTCTGGCAACCTCGGATTACCCAAAAGCCTTCGAAGGAGTAATAGTTCTCAATAGAGAGTGCAGGTAATGGTGTCCGATAGTGGTCGAGTCGGAGGTGCTCGCTCTGATCAGTGAGAATTCCAGGGAAGGTGATATAGTTATATATACAGATGGGTCGGTTGAGAGACACATAAGGAATTCCTGGGCTTTCACGGTTCGAAGATGGGGGGAGACTATCAGAGAGGAAAGTGGTGCATTCGTTCAGACGACAAGCATCTTGACAATGGAGATTCTGGAGGTGACCAAAGCTTTGCAATGGATCTGCTCACAGACTGTCTGCGAGCATGCCTGTATCCTCAGTGACTCCGTGAACATGATTGTGAAAGTTCAGACAGGGTACGTTCGTGAACATTGGCTGGATGCAGTGAATAATTCATGTGTGCGTACAATGACTTTTATTTGTGTGCCGGGACACGCGGGATTCTGGGGTAATGAAGGAGCAGATATGTTGGCCGCCCACGCTGCTACTACGGCTGTTGGTGGAGCGATGCATCGGGCAGACATTTTGAATGCACTACGTGAAAACGCACGAACAAATGACTGTAAAAGTGACGATGTCTCTTGTTCCATGATTAGAATAAAGGAACTTGGTTTGAAATGTGGTGTCGCTAGAAAGGACAGTTTTCGTGGGCGAAAAAGAATGATTGTCAATCAACAACGTACTGGGGCTGTCAGTCAACATGTAATGACGGATACACTCAAGGAAAGATCTGAGCACCTATGGACTTGTCCGAGTGCAATGACGATGATCCAAAGACTAACTAACTAACTATATAACGTTTTAATTATTGTCTGAATTGAAAGCAGCAGTACAAACTAGACTTTCCCAAATGAGTATTCCTATATGATCAAATGATAAAATCAAATGATAAAATCAGAGAAAAGACACATCAAAATTTCATCACAGATGTTATCAGAAACCGCCGTTGGTCCTACATCGGGCATGTCCTACGCGCAGACACCAACATAATACACCACCAATCTATTGAATGGATACCTACAGGCAAAAGAACAAGGGGTAGACCAAAAGAAACACTCAGAAGAACAATACTTAGAGAAAGTAAAACAACCAATATTCATACTATTCAAGAACAGCACAGAATAGCTTTGTACATACAGAATTGGAGAGATCTGACCTCTACCCAATGCGCTAACTTCAGCGCAAAAGGAAAATGAATGAATGAATATCATCAAATGGCGCCGGGACATTCGTTCAGACAGTTGTCATAATTCCCTGATTAAATATTTTCCTCATACTACACTTCAAGTATCTAGCGTACTATCTATATCTATCTATCTATCAATCCAACCATCCATCCATCCATCAATTCATTCACCTACCCATCCATCGCTCCATCTATTAATCTATCTATCTATCTATCTATCTATCTATCTATCTATCTATCTATCTATCTATCTATCTATCTATCTATCTATCTATCTATCTATCTATCTATCTATCTATCTATCTATCTATCTATCTATCTATCTATCTATCTATCTATCTATCTATCTATCTATATATCTATCTATCTATCTATCTATCTATCTATATATCTATCTATATATCTATATATCTATCTATCTATTTATCTATCTATCTATCTATATATATATATATATATATATATATATATATATATATATATATATATATATATATATATATATATATATATATATCTATGTGTCTATCTATCCATGTATCTATCTATCCATGTATCTATCTATCTATCTATCGATCTATTTATCGATCTATATATCTAATCCAATCTAATCTAATCTAATCTAATCTGGTGACGTTACCACGCCAATATGGCGATGTGTTTTCATTCTGTGAAGCAGGGATCTATGTTATGTATTATATTCAGTGAATTAGTGTACAGTGGAAAATATGCCAATTCGGGATGATATTTTGAAGGTTACTCGTTAATGGATTAAAAGATAACAAGATAGTGAAGGTATTATCAAGTGTAGAAGTCTTAATGTGGATTCGTCCGAAGTAAGGTTGTGACCTAGTGAAATGGTAGTGATGCGGACAGCGCTCAGCTCAAATGTGATGTAGTGTCAACATCAGCAAAGTGCAATGAAGATGGAGAGAGAAAACACATCCATATAACCACATCAGAAGGACAGCTGGAGAGGAGATGGGCACCACTAGCTAAAACTTTTGCCCACTGAAATACTACAATGG